>JAJGOT010000185.1:435000-725000 GCA_022457155.1 Cladopsammia gracilis | reverse complement strand
CCTGTTGTTCTGTTTTGTATTAGAAAAAAAATATTGTTAGATTAAGAATGCCATTTGTTCATTGTTTACGTATAGATTAGTTTGATCAACTGAATTGTTGATAAAGTAAATTAAGGCTGAAGTTTTGAGGGCTAGCACAAAAAAAACATTACCTTTTTAATCCTTTTATGGTGGCAAAGAGTTTTTATAAGTCATCAACATCGCTGACTAGCACTAACATTTTGTTTCACTTCCCCCAACAATTTATTATCATAGTTTCATTTGGAACCCAACTGCTTTATATTCATGTGTCTATCATAATTATACATGCAAAACCAGACCAGTGCAAATTATGCTCCTGTGCATGTATAAACACAACACAGAGTCATGCAACTCCTGCATACAGCACTGTAGTTTAAAGTCTACTCTGGGTTAAAAGGGAATTGTGTGCTAATGAGACCATGACTACAGAATCTATCCTCAAAGAGACAGGTGGAGTCCATAAGCAGAGGTTAGTAATATTGATGTCTATGATGCCCAAATGCACTCTTACAGTACATGCATGGGAATATTAGAAATCAAGAGGAATTCCCATGGTGATGCAATGCATTGTAACTTGCAATACAGTGTATCAGGCTGGGGGTTAGACATACTAAAATTAATCAACAAGTTCCATTGCTGCAAGATGAAAGATACAGTAGTATACATGTACCTCTGGCTCAGACCATTCTACATCTTTTTCATTACTGCCTGTTATAAGTACAGCAGTACTGTAGTTTTGTCAGCTTTCTAAGAAATAAAGGAAATAGTCACCATTTACATGTAGATTAAAAAAAAAAACTACAAACTTTGACTACATACCTGTACATGCATGTATTAATTAGACAACCAAGGCTGTGCTCTAAGAAAAATAGTTGGGAGCCCGATGTCTCCAAACACTTGAAATCTGGGGTGCTCAGCATATATTAAGTTTTTAGGATATATAGGTAATATATAATCCTTTCAGTCATATTACTAGGAGATGTTAATTTCATATTACTGGGAGCTAATGTTAATGTTAATTTTTGTTTTTATTTTTGACAACCCGCCTCGATTAGCTATGCTAACTGCGGGTTGTCAAAGTTTAAAATATTGTTATATTAATAATGAAATAAAATTGTTGTTGTTGTTGTTGTTGTGCAAAAACAAAGATTTCCTGGTTGCCCAGATCGAGGTAAAATTTTGCAATGTTGGGCTGTGTTCTAGCAACACACAGTGGCCCATAGCATGTCACTTTTGACCTTGGGTGATCAGAAAGTGTACAAACATGTAGCTTTTGACAATACTTCTAAGCTGGCACCAATAATGTAGATTTAGAGCACAGCCTTACAGCCTTGACAAGGCTGTACAGTCCATTGCAAAGTAAAAATAACGTAATGATGCTACAGCATGTATTTTCCCACACAATGGCTACAGCTGTACATGTACATGAATGTTGTGCTTAAAACTATCCTTGATTCTACACTGTATTTTTGTTTTATCCACGTTAGCAAACATTACATGTACACATACAGCTGTATCTCACACAGAGTAAAGAAAAAAAAAGTGAAGTGCAACAGCTACCTACATGATCAATCAACATGCTGATACATGTACCTACAACAAGAAATTAAAATTGCCTTCATTTATGGTGGGCCTTTCTTGTTACAAAGAGCTATCCGATATGATGTTTGTGAACTACATGCATTAAAATCGTACATGTACATGTACTAAAAAATACACTGAACTGAGGACGTTTACAACACATGGACCCGGGTCCATGGCCACCCCTACTTTTTGTCAATTTTATTTTTATTTTTTTATTTTTTTAAGTTTTTCTGTCAGTCTAAAGGATGGACTGCGGGCTGAGAACCAGGTATAAAACAAAGTCTTAAGTTTAAATAAATATGGCATTCAACATTAATATTTAACTTCCTACTATTTTATGCTTTTGTCAACATTGTATTTTATACAATGTATGCAGTCTGATTCCTGGCTGGTACTGTTGGGGCAGGAACATGTGAAGCTTTAGTGCTCTCCCCACACATTTTGTTTGACGATGTAGAACAAGGACTGGACCAAGTCCCAAGCTACGGTGTGCTATTACATGTACATGTATTATGGGATGCAGACAATCCCATGTGCTTTTCTTTTGGGTTCGGATAAAACAAAGTCTAGTGGAATATAAACAAACACATGCCAAAGCCAGTACCATACTAACTGTTTAGAAATAATAACAAACAAAAGCAATCTTTATCTTGTTCCGGCATTCATCAGTATGGTTGCTTGTGCATGTGTTTGTTTATACTCCACCAGGCCTATCAGTACAAGCACATGCACAACGAATCCAAAAGAAAAGCACATGGGATTGTCTGCATCCCATAATTATAGTCGCTTGGGACTTGGTCCAATCCTTCTTGTGTCTTGATGTTTCTAATTGATGTTGAATGCCATATTTATTTAAACTGAAGACTTCGTTTTGTACCTAGTCCGCATATACTGACAGAAAAATTTAGAAAAAAAAAATAACTGACAAAAATTAAATGTGGTCCATCAGGTGGTCCATGTACACCTGGGTCCATGTTTTGTATATGTCCCTGAACTTACTATTGTCATTTTTGGTACTGATTTAAGCCTGGTTCACACTAGCGACATAACGACATAAGAACATGGACATAATGACATAAAGAAAAGATCAGTTTTTTCCTTATGTCATTATGTCCATGTTATTATGTTCCTATCATGTCGTTATGTTGTGTTGTTCACACTGGCGACATAAAACATCGATATACGTCGTGTTTTGAATTTGCGTGACCTCGCTGTTATGTCGTTATGTCGCTAGTGTGAACCAGGCTTAACTGAGCAATGTTCACCTATTCCAAAGGTTTTACCTCCAACAATTTAGCATGTGTACATAACAAGTCAGTGGTCTTATGGCCTACAGTATGGTTTCCTAAGCATGGAAGGCCCCAGCAAATAAGAAGTAGATAATACTGTACATGTACTTCATGTTAAAAATCAACATCACTTGAACAGAATTGCAAGATTGAAAGGAATATTAAAATAAAAGTTTTAGTTTCTTATAAGCTTATTTATCCAAATTGGATCTGTCCTGGTTTACCGATACACAAGGACAAAAACAAAAGACTAATAAAACAAAATACAACGTGAAATCCCTTGTGAAGACTGTGAGCTCGTACAGTCACCAAGAAAAAACCCTGAAATTCGTAGAAAATCTTCAGTACAGGTAGCCAAAAATAGTATTTTAAGTGGTTTACATTGTTAACGTAAGCTTACTTACCTTTGGGATCACAAGGGCAGCAAGAATGAAGCTCTGGAATTGGTGTAGCATTAAAGAACTAGCCAACTGTCATGGAGGTCAAATTTGACTTGACAATACATGTAGATTGGAAGGAATTGTATGCATAGCGATCGTTGATATGTTGTAAAAACATTGCATGCAGCTTATTCAGAAAACGTGGAACGAGAAAAAGGCTCAAATCACAAGTTGTCTTTTAAAAGCAAGTGAAGTTTTGAACACTGAAAGCGACCAGCAAAAGTTCGTTGAAAGAAGCGCCAACACGAACTGCCCGCCGGGAATGACTCTCTTGCGCATGATAAATTCGCACCCAAGACCTCTCGGCCCAGCGGAAGCCTTTGATTTATTTTATTTTATTCACCATAATGCATTTCATTTGAATCTCTCGTTCTTCGGAAATCATTCCTATTTCCGTTCCAGGTAAATCCAGGCTTTAAAAATACCTCTTTCAAGAGCTGTTTAGGCAAGGCTAAAATATTAAACTGCTGTGTCAGCTTTGTGCCCGTCACCGGTTTTCACTTTTTTCATTGACATGTGAAGTAAAGATTTGTTGTCCAAATGGTACACAGCCGCCGTTGAACTAAGCTGTGTCTTGTATTTTAAAATATTTTTTCTTTGAATGAAACCTTTTTTTTTTTACCGCGCTTGCTTGCGAACTTCAAGCGGCAATCTCTTATGTGTGTGCTTTTGCTCTTGTTGGAGTAGATGTCGGACTGTTACTAAGAGACGGACCATTATTTTTCTGGAGGGGGGATGAGAAATATTGAAAAAAATTGTTCGCAGGGCCTGAAAAGACAAAATAAATTGTTTGCAAACACGATATGTGTAAAAAAAAATGTTTGCAGAGAAGTCAGATCAATTATTAAAAAATATTAGTTCCAAAACTGAATATTGCTCAGTGATGATTCTTTCCATTTGGCTGCACAAGACAACTCCTTCACCTTGCCTTCGCAAAAAGCAGCCAAAAAACTCTTCGTTGTGCCAGAGCTTAAGGTCAGAATCTCAACGGGTTTTCATTCAAGGAATGCCGCTTGCCTTGCCATTTAACGTTGACATTCTGTCCGAGAAATGGGCGAGTTTCAGAAGTCTGTCATCTTCCTGACGATATCACCATCAAAGCTAATTGGTCAATAACTGTTCACAAGCTGGTTATTTGGCCGAGTAATATAACCTATGGCGATGGGAATCATTTTAAATCAGCAATATGCCTGGTACGAGTATGATGGGCTGTGGGAACAACGTCAAAAGAGGATCAGGACTTCGGTACTGTGGAATCGCGAAAAAGCCTGCTGCTCCCTTTGCCCGATTTCCTGTGGTACGCCCTTTATTTGCGTCAGTAGCTACGTAGGAATTAAAACGGTGAATCATGTATAAAGGAACAACAAACTATAAATTACAAGGAGCGTATGTGGCCAAAATAACTGGCTATAGCCCTATTGATTTTTTTTTCGAAAAATAGCTTATCTCAATTATTTTTAGCACCAGAGAAGATAGCACTGTAAAAAAATGAAAAAAAAAATTGGCAGGAAGGTGTTCTTGAAAAAAAAAATGATTGCAGAGGCACACAAATTAAAAAAAGAAATTGTTTGCACAGGAAAATTTCTCATCCCCCCCCCCCCCCCCCCCACAGCTCCAGAAAAATAATGGTCCGTCCCTAAGTTCACTCAAAATAAACGGAGTTGTTTCAACAACTCACTTTATTGGGTTAAGAATAAACATATTTTTTTAGCGAGAAGCGCTTTAATACTCACTGTGGTGAGTACGTTTTTAATCGTATGTTTGAGTAAAAGTGACTTCCACTTGATTTTCTCAAAATAAGGAGTTGTTTCAACTCAATGTGAGATTAAATATTTAAGTCAAATTTCAAGTAAACTAACTCAAAATATCGAGTAAAATGCCTACTTTACTAAAAGAAAAATTAGTCAGTTTTACTCATTTGCGTCAATTTACAGAGATTTTGTGATGCCCAGTTTACATCAATTTACAGAGACTATAATTCCCCATTGGCGTCAATTTACAGAGATTTTATAATGCCCCGTTTGTGTCAATTTACAGAGATTTTATAGTGCCCCGTTTGTGTCAATTTACAGAGTTTTTATGATGCCCCGTTTGTGTCAATTTACAGAGATTTTATAGTGCCCCGTTTGTGTCAATTTACACAGATTTTATGATGCCCCGTTTGTGTCAATTTACAGACATTTTATAGTGCCCCGTTTGTGTCAATTTACAGATATTTTATAGTGCCCCGTTTGTGTCAATTTACAGAGTTTTTATGATGCCCCGTTTGTGTCAATTTACAGAGATTACTCGTTCAGTCCGTTTGGGACCACATTAATTTACAGAGATTTGCCATTTACAGACATTTTATATTAGAAGTCAAGGCATTATAAAATCTTTGTAAATAGTGGATTTACAAACATTGTTGGCAGATTTTATAAAGTCTGTAAATTGTAAGTCTTTCCCCTCATTACAGCTCCTAGAATTTATAAACATTTTACAAACATTTTATAAAGAACAAGACAACAAAACTATATAAAATGTCTGTCAAACGAATTTACAGAGATTTTGTTTTTAACAGGTGAAAGTACCAAGTCTGTAAATTCAAGATTTATAGACATTTTATAAAGTCTGTAAATGGTCCAAATTTTCCAGTGCACCCCACCGACGGATGGCAAGATTGTTTCGTTTCATGCAAATTTCGTGTGGAATGTAATTCGATCGCGCGCTCCACAATATTTGTTCTAAAGGGCAAAACTTTTTAATGAAACTCATATTTCCTTGAATGAAAATGTCATTCCCTTGAATAAAAGAGTTAAACGCTCATCAGAATTCATTGATTTTCTGTTTCCGGAAGGCTTGGCGATTTATTTAGCAGCGAGGAGCGCTAGGGTCTGCGAATTATATTAGTCTCAAGAGCAAAACGCGTTAAATTATCGCATCGAGGAAGCTCTCGGCAACGCAAGCAAATCAAAGAATTTCTCGTGCGGCCGATATTTCGCAAAAATTCTCACTGATAACAGAAATAAACAGTCCATGAAATGTTTCTTACAAAGTAAATGGACATTCAAAAATGTTATTTTCTTCACCGTAGTTTTCCAAGAATGCTTGAAAATTCTTAGTAAAGTCTGCCGCTTCGAGCTTCGAGTATGAATTCTGTAGGAACACATGTCTCGCTTTGTGCCGGGCTTTGTGTCTCGCTTTGTGATCCCCACAGGACGATTCCATCGCTTTCAACTCTCTAACCGCCACTTCAAAGGCATACAAATCGTCTTAAGGACTCTTTCTTTCCATTTCGAGGGGGACATTGGGGTTTGCGGTATTGCGGTATTGGGCAATTTTTCATGCGGTATTTCGGTAATTCTAATATAAAATTGCGGTATTGCGGTATTCCCAAAACCAGCGGGATTCCGTTTTTTAGCGTTTTGGTCGGTTTTGAAAATTATCCTCCAGTGTTTTACAACCCTTTTGATCCTTTTTCAGTTTCTTGTCGTCCTTGTCAAACTTGTCATTTCGAAAACGCTTCGAAACAGCTCTAAGATTCTCTAATCCGTCACGCTAGTTTACATTACATGAAAGGTGATAACACTTTGGTCGTTTTACAACCAATTAAAAGTCATTAACTTGCCTTTACATTCGAAAAACAAAATCTAAGCAGATATTTGCGGACAATTTAATGAACAGAGTAGCTGTTTCGGTGTTCTATCGATTTTTGACAAGGTTTTTGATGCATTGCGGTATTTGGCGATTTGTTTTGCGATATTACGGTATTTGTCAATTTTTTTGGCGGTATTGCGGTGTTCAGAACCCCCAATGCCCCCCTCCATTTCGAAGTCTTCAAAGGCATGTTTACATTTTGGTAATGGAAAATGAACGTCTCAAAAATTGAAGTGTAGAGCACAGAAGAGGCCATATTTGTTTGAATCCGAAAGTCTTCTCTGAGTGACAAACCGATTCTCTCTAGTCCCCCCTAAAACCCAGACATGTGCTCGGTAGACGGATTTTAACCTTCCTGAAGCCTTTTATAACAATAGGGGGCAAAAATAACTTTCTAGGGGAGGCAGGGGCGAGTTCGCGTACACTAAACGTGATTACGGGCACGCCACTCGGCACACCGAAATCACGAGGTCGCGTGTCAACCAATCAGACTAGTGAAAGTCGTCCCGCGGGATACGGTAAACTTTAAAAAAACAAGGCAATTTGTGACTACAAAAAGCGGGACGAAAGCTAAAAATGGAAACAAAAACCTTACCGAAACCTTGACTCATGCCGCTATGCGCATGAGTAATTATCCAAAGATCAATGGGTCAATATTATCGAGCAAAGTGGATAGATAATTGCGACTTGTAACATCCTAACAGTGATCTATAGCAAGGGACAAATACCTCGTAAACCTACTTGGGAAAGCTATTTTAAAGGCTTTTAAATACTTCTTGCGACTAGTGGGAATCGTGTTTGGCCTGCCTCTTTTGAAGAGCTTATGACGCGTAAATAAGCCATTTCACAGCTATAGATTCGAATACCAGATATATTAAAACCATCGATAGGAAAAATCTAAGGACTATCCGTACCACAATTATCTCTTTAAGCAGAGACTAAATTGAGCACGAATCTTTCTGACCAAAATGAACCAAAATGAGGCCTAAAAAAGTAAAAACAAAAATGAACTAAAACCCCGAACCTCACTGAAACCTAACTGTTTGACATTGGTTTGTTTGACCTGGAAAATCAACCTGATGACAGTATTGCAAAACTCTGCTTAATCATTTCTAATGATATGGCTAAAAAAAACCAGGTTTGTTTAGTAAGATTGATTCTTTCTGTACAAACTTCAATAATGAGAAGACTGCGATAAACTTAAGCATCCCATCTTTTTTCTTGTCAAAGGCAAAACAGAATATTTTTACACGTCTAAAAAATCACCAACTCAATCTACAGTAATGCAAATAAAAAAAACTTAAATTTTATTCGATCTTTAAAAGTGAAACGAAATACTCCGATTTAATTAACCATATCCTGAACATAGAAAAATTACTTCTAAATTCAGGATAGGAAATCACACCTTAAGAATTGAAAATGGTCGAATTACAATCCCTAAAACTCCCACTGTGCACTTAATTCAGTTAAAGATGAAAAGCACTTTTTTTATTTCACTGTATGCACAGTATGTTATATGATGAGCTATGAAATACCTTTTTTGACAAAATTATTAAACAAAATAGATTTGGATTATCATGAGGTTTATTTTTTTTTTTTGATACTGATCAACATATTAGCAGGCTAACTGCTGCTTTTGTCACTCAAGCAATGAAAACAAGAACAAAAAATAGTCAATAGTACTTGTGATTGTTTTACAATTAATAAATGAATTTAATTTAATTAATTAATTAATTTTTATTCTAGATTTTGTTATTGTAATTTAAGTTATTTTATTTTCCTTACTTATTGTAATTGGTTCGGTAATACCATGTATTTAGAAATGGGAATACTGAAATAAAGTTGTTGCCAGTGTTGTTGTATCGTTTGACATTTTGAGCCTATTTGACAAGCGTAGGTTTGAGCCTTAAAAATCAACAAAAATTGAACAAAAGTCAAAGGCCTACCGGCAAAATACATTTAATCCTGGCACCGTGCACTGTACGATGACTCACTAAAAATAAAATAATGTCGCTTAAAACAGTCCCCTTGATAAAATAAAATTATTTTATTCACATCTTACAAAAGCGTTCGTGAAATTGTTTCTGATCGCTTTTACAAGCACACTTATTGAAAAGTTCTATATTTGTTTGTCAACCTACAAGGAAATTTAAAGCACTAGTTCGTTAAAACCTATTGTTTGTTAATTTAGTCAGCTTCTATAACTTGCAAATGCGGGGTAAATTAACCGAGGACATTTTTAACTAAAGGGACAAAGTCCCGACAGAAATATCGTGTTTTCATGATTATGGCCAGGAGCTTGCTTTAGCTTGCTTTATCATCCGAAAATAGGAAGAAAAAAATAGCCAAAAGTAATGAACGCAGAAAAATATGAGTTAAAAAGACAAAATAACGACAAGATTCCACCAGAATCGAAACTTTGAATATTTCTTGACCGCATGTCATGTAATCAAAATTGCTTAACCGTAATCAACTTCCATTCTTTCTAATCCCGCACATTTCTTCCAAACTACTGCTTTTTTTCTCCTTGAAAATCTTTTAATCCAATTTAGTTGTATATTTGGTGACATTTGGCGATATAACATGGAAATTAACAAACACATTATTTCAACAAAACTTCATTGTAAAAGTACAGCATACAACCATTCTCAGTGAGCAATGTCAGCTTACCTCAAACTCTCTTTTCCCTTTCTTAAAACGCAGTGCTATAACATGATAATACCAAATGTCTTGAAGCAAAAAGTTTGACAAACCAGACTGGGCAAACATGGGCATCGTAAAGGATATTAGCCAAGCGCGCTTCTAGCGTGCCAAATATCTGACCACAGTCTACATTAATAGGTGAGAAGATTACATTACGTTACACTTTTTGACGCTCGATACAATGAAATATATGCTGCAACATGTTCCCCAAAAAACATAGAATTCATAATCGTACGCCTTAAAAATTATCGCTATGAAAAAGAGATATCAAACAGTAGGAATGTTACCTAACTGAAAAAATATATGCCGAGGCATTTTTCGAAATAGGCAAACAGCGTGGCAGATTTTATATGAAATTTTAACACGCATATTTCTTCACTGTGAAGGTCAAGTCAATAAACCACTGTATTAAAAAAATATGCAACTCGACTCTTGTTTTCTTATTGATCATATCTAACACAAATCTGCTAACAAATATGCACTAGGAATGTCCCCACAAATTCACTAAAAAGTCTATTAATAGTATCTAACGCATTTTTTGCTAACAAAAATGCATAAAGAATGCATGTTAGCCCACATAAACTCCTGTAAGTTAAACATTAACTTACAGGAGATAAAAATTAAAAGAAAGAGTTCTATCGTAAGGTTTAGGCTTTTACATAAAGGATAAAAGTAAAATCGCTATCCGAAGATTCGTTACATAACACGGAAAACTAAAGGTGACGAGCTTCTTCATCATTCGTGATTGGCTAAGTTTAGTCCAGCCTTATCCATATCATTTACGGGAATATGTAAATAAGTAATATCATATTACACTGAGCGACCTTCGAAGATCTTTGGTTGACCGTAGATCCTTTGTTATCTAACACCACGTTTTATCGTATCAGTGATGTGTGAACAGGATCCAAAAGGCAATTAAACAGTCCCGATGTAATGTCCGAAAAAGTCATCTAAATCGATATAGTTGAATCAGAACAAGTTAATCTAATTAAAATTACTATTTCCAGGTAGCGCGCTTAATAAAACTTGACCTGAGTTTTTATTTAATTATCTGACTGGACACCTATTAGAACATAAGGCCAATAGATGTATAAATAATTCTGTGATCAGAAATATTTATACTAACAAGGTGTTGCTCAGTGAAGTATGGATAAGCTAAAACTTATATGAAATAAAAAACTGGTATGATCTCGGAAAGATATGAAGGCTTTTACGCTAAAAATGAGTAAAATATAAGAACGGACATTTTCCAGGAAGTATTGTCACGAAATGCCAACCTGAAGTAGGAGTCCGATAATAAACCAATTGACCTTGAGGTAAATCATCATTTAGTGAATTAATTTCTCTTTGAAGTACCGAGTGATAATTATCGCAAAGCATCTGCTCTGTACCAAAATCACACCAGAGAAAATATCATTTGATCACTATGAAAGAACATCCACAAGATATAAGTTAAGAGCGAGTTAACAACATTTTTAAATGCCCAAGATATATAGTTCTGAATGCATATATTTTCAACAACAAAAGCAAGTGTCCCCTAATTTTTAAGCATAGTACTAAATATACATATGAGACGTTTCATTGCTTGCATTTTTATTGTTTTACAAAGGATAGTTTCGATCGTAAAAAAATGTGTTGCTTCGGCGATTTTTATAAATTTTATTGCATCAAAATGCTCAGGAAAGATTAGAAATGATTTCTTTGATTTGTAATTTTGAATGAGTTGTGAAAAAATAATAAAAGGGAAAATAAATTAAAAAGACGTGTTTTTGTGGTCTATATAATTTAAACGTTATTTTCATTTCGTAAAAAGTTGAAACTGGATTCAGTCGGTGGGGACAAAAACTCGGTTTTGATTTGAAACCAGACATAGGGTTTTATTCTGGGCTGTAATTACTATTTAAGTGTTCATACACTTTTTTTCTGCCAACACATGATGTAGCACAAGCTAGAAGCAAACAAAAAGAAAATTGATTTTTGAATTAATCTAACAGTTAAAACATTGCTGTCAAAGGGGATATGTCGCGAGGTGTCACGCAAGCTACAATCGTCCGGTGGCTGTTTTTCAAGTTTACGTCATCATCGTCGAATCCATTCAATCCTTTTCACATATGTAAATAATCTATTTGTCTTGATTTTGACCCGGTTATTTTTCCGATTCTGAAATCGTACGGCTTAATATCTCAACATGTACGAGCAGCGATAGAAATCAGTTGACCATGGAATGTCATGGACGAAGGTTTTTCTTCTCTGTTGGCTAAATATAGTACATTTCAGCATATTAACATGATACCAGAGTCTTCGCTTTGTACTTCTTTACCGCCACAGACAAACCTAACATTTTTCTGATTTTGTTTCGCTTGTGAAAAGAGCGATGAAATTGTTGGACTTAAATCAAAACAAGCAATAGCTCTTGTGTATACGTGACCACTGATTTCGTTTCGAGTCCTGTTTCATATCAGTGAGCAAAAGAATTTTGACAGATAAAAGTGTAAATTAAAGTTACTAAAATTAGGCGAAACCTCGCGACACAGCCCCTTTAAACTCGGCAAAAACATATATAGTCACTAGTAAGAGCATGGAGCAAAGCAATTATTTTTGTACTCCAAATTGTTGAATTTATTTGACGACTTGCTCCAATCATGATAAAAAATTAAAATTTAAGTTTTTAAGCAATTCGTTTGTGAAACGAAAATTGGCGATATCTATTTGCGCTACAAACGAGAATTATTTTGGCTGAAGAAGGTTTAGTTAGAGCCAATATGGCAAGGTATAAAACTGTTTAAGGAAAGAATGAATTCGAATGAAATAAAAAAAAACGTTCCTAAAGCGAATCGCTAGTAATAAGTTATATAAATCTTTTAAACTCCGTGATAAAAATTGTTCACAGTGATTCATAGCGCCATATTCGGAGCGCCATACTGATAGAACTAGAGAACCATAGAACCCATGCTCGTCATTTTTCATGGTCATGGCTAGCGGAATGTTTCGCGGGCGCGTTGTGCCCGCCGCCGCCGCCGACGCCATCGCTAAGGATTAACTCGCGGGCGCGTAGACCGTCGCAAAACATGCGCGTATGACGCCACCCAACAACACTGCAATTTCACATCACCTGGGAAAACACCGCTGTGTTTAGCGGAGAAAACCGTTTAAATTAAAGTCGTTATTCTCCTGAATTTTTTCGCGGTTTGCTTCTCAAGACAGGGATACTGATTAAGGGATATTCAGAAGCCGCTATAGTGGAAATAGAAGAGCTTTCAGAGATAAAATATTGCTTCGAGGATGGGAGCAATGTGGGAAGATGTTTGTCACTTCGGGTTTCAGAACTGAAGAAGCGGAGATTTAAACAATTTCCAAGCAGTGGAGGGACTTAAAGGTTAAACAAAATACATTTTTCGATGGGAATTTATGTTGATATCAATCTGCGATTGACGTTTTGATCTTGCTAGTTTTCGGGAGAATTGTTTATAACGCGCTCAAAAAAAATTAGTTGTTTTGATTTCTTTCATCGGAGACATCTCGGCCTCGATGAGCTCTTAATGGTTCGTTTTTGCTTTTAAACATAAACTTATGGAGATTTGAATAAAATTTTTCGAAAGAAGATTGTGTTGTCCATTTTTATGTGTTTGTTCATTCATTACATAGGTTGAAAAGCGATTTTATGTAAACAAAACAAAACAAAGACTTGGATTTTATAGTTGTAAACTTCATTCGCGCAGTCTTATGGAAATATGTTTGTGTATTTTTTGCAATTTTGATTTCCAAATCAGTTTCTCGGACAATTTTTATAAGCAGCAGGTGTATTTTATTTGGAAATAAGTCGTACTAATTATTCTAGACGGAGAAAAAGTTGTTTTTGAGAACTTTTGTACGGTCTAAATGTACTGTGCAAACGGTCGCGTAAGTCTGTTTTTGAGAATTGCTAAAATTAAAAGATAGCCCGGTCGTCAATTCTATTCTTGTGCTTCCGACCTTTCACCTCAGTTAAGTTTATCATCGGCTTTCTGTTCAAAGAGCGACGCCGTTAGGTTCAGGCTATCTATATATATTAACTTGCCATGTTGCTTTTAACGTTTTTTCGAATACTATGTATACACCGACTCGTGCAAGAAATTGAAAATACTACAAGGTTATCGGATCGGCTATTCTTCATTCAAAATTTAGTTTGAAAAAGACATCGGGAATTTTACTATACTTGGCTTAAAGGGACACTGTCGCCTATTTTTAGTCACTTTGAAAAGCCAAAAAACATATTTGTTTCAATGGAAACCTTAAAACAATGGTCCAGTTTTGTTAACAAATACTCTACCAGTGTTATCTTTGGCTGCGGATGGCCAGGATGGAAAAGGATTGCAAATTTAAAAAAAATGGCCAAGTTTTTCAGTTCCTTCCAAGTGTCATGGTTTGTTCTTCCATGAAGAAATCACTTGATATTACCTTCTTGGTGTTCAACAAGCAATTTTATGTTTGAGCAAAGGTACTTTGTCATATATTTAGTGTGTTTTGACCAAAACACAGCAAAATCTGCGTGACAATTCCCCTTTAAAGGTTTTTTTACGGGAAGTTTGGAATTTTTTTCACATTTTTTTGCACGTGTGGGGTGTTTTTATTGGCGGGAATTTTCTCAGGAAATTATTGTTCGGGGAAACGCTATGCAAATTTTTCTAGATTTTCCCGCCAAAAGACTTAGTGGCTGCGGTCACATCTACGACGTAACAAAAGTTTAACTTAAGTTAGTCTCACGTTACGTGACGTCATGCCTAACTGTAGTTAGTGCTTTCGGTCTACTTTGCGGTCACACCACGCAGTTAACAACAGTTAGTTCTAATTAGCCTATGGATGACGTCAGAATTAAAAGAGGTTCGTGACGGCCTTTATTGTTGATCCGTGAAATGTGAACATGGTTGACCGAGACGTAAAGTGTGTCTAGTTTTTCCGCTTATTTATTTTTTTCGTGCGGCAAACCGTCGGAGAAAAAAAAAATGAGAAATAAGCTGAGAATTTTAACGGATGCTCGACGCCGGGTACACATGTTGCTACCTTGAAATTTTCTAACTATAGTTAGATTGAACAGAGAAGCGGTCACATTACCGAAATAGCTAACTATATCGTAAAGATTTTTATTCTTGGGCCATCGAAGTTTGATGAGAAATAGAACACAAACCGCGGTGATCAACATATTGAACTTATTCATTTTTGATAAAAAATTGACGTTTGGTATGCTACTACAAACATTTTCAAAAGTGACCGTTAGTGTTAAAAAACGATACTAATATAGTAGTAAAAAGGGACTGGGACCGAGATTAAGTACAAAACATAACAGTTGATCTATAAAAAGAAACAGCTAATTAATAAAGCATCAGCTTCTCGCTACTGACGTTTGCATTAAGAGCTGGCTTTAGTTCTTGTATAAACAATGTTTCTTTGATTTTACAGTGGAAATCAGTTTTACCCGACGCTAAGATATCAAAATAATCCCACTTGATGTTGTGTCCAGTGGTGTTAACATGGTCAGCAATTTTACATTGGTAAAACTAAACGACGGCTTCGTGATAGAAAAACTGAGCATTTTAAGGTCCTCGCTAAGGATGACCGCACATCAGCCATTGCTGACCATGTTAACACCACTGGACACAACATCAAGTGGGATTATTTTGATATCTTCGCGTCGGGTAAAACTGATTTCCACTGTAAAATCAAAGAAACATTGTTTATACAAGAACTAAAGCCAGCTCTTAATGCAAACGTCAGTAGCGAGAAGCTGATGCTTTATTAATTAGCTGTTTCTTTTTATAGATCAACTGTTAAGTTTTGTACTTAATCTCGGTCCCAGTCCCTTTTTACTACTATATTAGTATCGTTTTTTAACACTAACGGTCACTTTTGAAAATGTATGTAGTAGCATACGAAACGTCAAGTTTTTATCAAAAATGAATAAGTTCAATATGTTTATCACCGCGGTTTAGCTAACTATAGTTATCCCCGTCTTAACTATAATTAGAACCCAGATGTGACCGCAGCCTGTATACAGGAATTTTTTTTCTTGACACTTTTTAATGATTTAATCGAATTCAATTAAGTAAATAAGATACTTAGTTAGAAAGAGAAGGTAAATAAATAACATTTGTTTATACACTATTATATTGCAAGTGAAAGAAATAAAATATTACAACTTGAACACTTGTTTTATTGACTTCAATTTCAGAATAATAAAATATATTATTTATACTTTATTCTTGGCTTTCACTTACCTCATATTAAAATTCAGAAGCATTAAAAAATAGATTTCGAATCCAAAATGTTTATGGAATAGTAAAGAGTTTAAAACTACACATCTTGGCCAAATTTTGAAGCGCAAAAGCATTTCGTTCAAGAGTTATAGGCGAACGAGTAATATATATAGATAGGCCCAGCCTATCAGCGTCGCAATGTAAACAAGCTTAACTAAGGTGAAACTTAACTAAGGTGAAAGGTTGGAAGCACAAGAATTAAGATTGAAGAACGGGCTATTTTCAATTTTAGCAATTCTCAAAAACAGTATTACCCGACCGTCTGCACAGTACATTTAGACCGTACAAAAGTTCACAAAAACAACTTTTCTCTTTCCAGAATAACTAGTACGACTACTTTCCGAATAAAATACAGTTTTTGTTTGTAACAAATTGCCCGAGAAACTGATTTGGAAATTAAAATTGCAAAAATACACAAACATAAGCTTATTTGCATAAGGCGACGCGAGTGAAGACAGAAAATCTAAGTCTTGTTTTGTTTACATAAAATCGCTTTTTAATCTATGTAATGAATGAACAAAGACATAAAAACGGACAACAAAATCTTCTTTCGAAAAATTTTATTCAATCTCCATTTATGTTTAAAAGAAGAAGAAAACTACTATTTCTAGCGAAACAAGACAGAGCTGTCCTCGATGAAATTCAAGATAACAACACGACTTAATAGGCCATTTGCACGATGACGTCATTTGACTACTACTACCAGAATTCATTTCGTTTTTTCTTTCTTATTTAAATTTTGTAATCCCAGTGCGGTTTAAATAACAATAGCCCTAATTTGCACCACAAAACAAAAAACTGAAGGATTCTGGTAGTAGTAGTCAAATGACGTCATCGTGCAAATGGCCTATTTGAACACGTTTCATAAACATGTCTCCAAAACTTAAGAGAACGCAAAGGAAAAGTCAATCAAAAATTGATATCAACATAAATTCCCATCGAAAAATGTGATTTATTTTACCTTTAAAGCACTGGACTGCTTGGAAATTTGTTAAAACTCCGCTTCTTGGGTTCTGAAACCGTAATAAAACAAGGCATCTCCCCGCATTGATAATATGAAGTTCCTCGAAGCAAGATTTTATTCCTGAAAGCTCTTCTTTTTCCACTAAATTAAGCGACTTCTGAGTATCCCTTAACTAGTATCTCTGTCTTGAGTAGCAAACCGCGAAAAACTGCAGGGAAATAACGACTTTAATTCTCCGCTAAACACAACAATCCAACTCTGAATCCAACTAAAGTGTTTACCTAGCTGACGACTGTGTAGCCGCGCGAAAACAAAGCCTCAAAGATCCCGGATGTTGATGACGTCGTACGCATACAGCTGACGTGACATTCGGCATTCCTGGATGTTGTGTGGCGTCATTCGCGCATGTTTTGCGACATCATACGCGCTCGCGAGCTAGTAGCCTTGAGCGACGCTCGGACACACAGTCACACATGTAACAGACGCCGCCCGCGAAACATTCCTCTGGCCATGACCATGAAAAATCACGGCACAGGTTCTATGAGTATGGAGCTGTGCAGCCAGGCCTTCGGCCTGGCAAGTGCTCCGCTATTGGATATTTTTAGTAAGAAATGTATGGAGCGGCCATCTTTGTGCCCCTGAGGGGCACAAAGATGGCGGCCAAAAATTCAAAGTCTTAATTACACCAAAAATCACATCCAAAGATATTGTATTTGCTATAAGCTCAATTAACTCGGCTTATAAGCACTTATAATGCAAACAATAACTTTCAGCTGATTCAATTTTGTTTATTTTTGCGGCTTATCTGAAATAACGTGACGCATTGCGTGACACATTTAAAGCCTTTGTAAATCGGAAGCAAAACATCGTTAAAACCTGAAACTTTTTGTGAAAGATTATAACACTTGTATCCACATACCATGTTAGAAACAGATTTGTAGGACGTTTTCTTTAGATTTTTTAATTTTTATGACGTCATGTGAAAGCCAAGAATACAAGCAAGGTTGAAAATGAAAGATGTCAATTTAAAAAAACGGCGCATGCGTAACTTTCGCGCCCGTATTTTTCTAAGTTTATTCGCAGGGAAATTTAAACCCTTTAAAAAAATGTTAACTAAGACAAGACAAAGAATATACAGATAACACAATGTCGCAAAATCAATTTAAAAAAAAACGGTGTATGCGCATTTTGGACGCCCGTATTTCCTAAGTCTTTTGGCGGGAAAATTGAACAATTTTGAACAGCTGTTACAATGGAAATATAAAAATTGTGAAAACATCGACATAGTGGTAGTTGTGAAAATCATAACTTAGTTATTGCTTAAAAACTTTCTTGAAAATAAGTCGTCCCGGTATTCTTTTTTTTTCAGAAAAAATGTCCGAATGGAGTGTAACACTTAGCTTATAAGACAGAAAGTGGTTAAATTTCAATTCCAATCCTTTTAACAGTGCGAATCGCTTTTGTTGGAGTAACATTGAATGAACAAAACATCCGCGACTCTTTGTCACTCAACGTTTATAAATTCACTTCCCCAAAATCGATTTCTCTACGCCCTTTACGTCGCTTTGACTCGCTGAAAAACGTTGAAAATTTTTCACTGTTGTGCGCTGAAACTACGCTTTTTCCTTAGATCTACATGTATCTGTCAACTGAGTTCCAAATTTAGCACGTTCACCCAGTCAGCCCTCTTACCAATCTTCTAACTGCTTTACAGATTTTCGAAAAATCTTGATCTTAAATCTATTTTCTCTACCTCTTGTTATTGTTCATTAATTCTATCTTGGGGAATTGTGATATCAGACATCAGACATTAACCATGATGGACAGCAGGCGTTGTCCGTAGAAAAATCAAAGGAAAATGAGCAACTATAGCTACATTAAAATTCACTATCATGCATACAAGATATGGTACTTTGTGATGCCGAAGGCAAGCGAACGTATAAATAATTGCGGCGGAGCAGTCCACAAATTTGGCCGTCACAGAGGTTACGGTCAATACCGCAATGCTCAATTGTAAACGGTTTCTAAAGATCGAAACGCGTATTAAGGTGACTCGCTTGAAATGCAAAATGCGCTCATCTGTGACCTGGATGCAATTTTTCAACGGCAAACGTTTGGTTATAACTTCTTTGTTTTTTACTCTATAATTGTAATAATTCGTTTTGTATCTCCTAGTTGAATGAAGCATAGATTATTTAATATGAACCGATTTTCTTCGAAATAAATACAGGAGCCAAAATCTGGATTTGCGCAAACCCCTCATTTCATATTGAGGCCCTCTTAGAAAAAGAAATGGTCCGTTTTATCTGGCTCAAAATTTGCGAATCGACTTTCTTTGATACTAGAATGTGGCCAAGTTACAAAATGTTTTAGGAGCAAAGGAAGTAGATTCGCAAATTTTGAGCCAAATAAAACATACTAATTTTTTTCTAGGAGGGCCTCAATATGAATTGAGAGGTTTGCGCAAATCCAGATTTGGGCTCGTATTTATTTCGAAGAAAATCGGTTCATCTTTATTAATCCATGCTTAGTTCAACTAGGAGATACAAAAATAATTATTGCAATAGAATAAAAATCAAAGAAACTATGACCAAAAGTTTCCCGTTGGGAAGTTGCATCCAGCTCACAGATTAGTGCATTTTGCATTTCGAGCGAGTCACCTTAAACTAGGCAACAAAAGCAAAGACATTTTTTGTAGTCTAGAATTGGTCGTGATCGCTCAAGGTTTCTGCCATTAACACACACATATAAAATCACAAAGCTCAGAACCTTTGGTTACCAAAGTTACATTTTCAGCTGGTGATGCAAGGAGGTGATTGTTTTTAGGTGGCTCTGTAAGGGTTAATACCCTTTAGAAAAGCGCACAGTGCAAATAGCTGTGCATTTTTTCAATCACATATGATGGTAAAAGATAACGACAGCTACATGAACCTGACAAATGACTTATGAACATCATTACAGAACAAAAAAAAAACAATAAACTGAACAAAAAGGCAAATTTGACTTACAATTCTTGGTTTTCATTGCTTCCCATTAATCAAAGATCCAAGCACAAAGGCATTAAAAATAGGTAAACAGAAACCATTTTTTTAAAGAATCCAGCTCTGCAGTAGTTTTCAAAACTATTAGGATGAGACATTTACAATGCAGTAGTTTCTGAGCATTGAAAAGAAACGCATAAATGCTGCCGTTTTTAAAATATGCTTTATTTCTAAAAGGAACCACTGATTGAATGTGAACTTTTTCCACGACGATTTATCTCACTTATGATTAAAAGATATAAATTGAAGAGCTTTTAAGTTTTATAATTTTTATGTCACACGAAAACCAACAATACAGAAACAGAAGAAAAATTACACTGACACACGGATCGCAAAGGGACAATCACAACAACAAGAGACTTAATAACCTTGGCATCAACTGACGATATACCATCCACATGACTCTTACTTCCGTTCAGGTTGTCGACTCGTCAGTCAATATTAACAACAATTCTTTTCAGAACTACACTGATATATACAACAACAGCTAGATCGAACTCGACAGACTAAAACAACTTTGTTGACAAATACGTATGGTGAAACATTCTAAAATTAGATTTTTTTTTCGCATCAAAGCGTCAAAATGCATGAAACTCATAACAAGACGAAATTGTTCCTGATGTTTTAGATTGTCTACGACAAGCTTGACAGTGCCGCCTTAATAGATTCAGCTTTGCATCACGTCACTGACTGATTGGTTGGTTGGTTGATGATTAATTAATTAGTTTTCAACGAGAGAACAAACTTTTTCAAGACAAACAACATTTTCAAGTTGAATTTGCTCTTTTAAATCCAAAAAAGAAGATTGTTTATAGTTTATTTGATTTGAACAAAATTTCTTTTTTTTGGCTTCGGTTTATTTTGGGTGGAAAGGATCTTGTGAAGATTTCAGTTTTGAAGGCCTCTGTTCTCTTGTCGTCTTGGTACCTTTATAAAACCCTCATGTCTGGTTAGGGGAAAGTGTGTATTTCTAGTTAATTGGGCCAGCTATACAGGCCACAAAAACACAACAACGATTTCGTTTTACAAACAATCTAGAAATGAACTGAGCAATATAGTTTGAAGATTTTGAGAACATTTCGAATGATTATGAATTCGGTCCATCCTGTCTTAAGTATTTTTCCGTTATAAATTAGCGTTTTTTCAAATTGGTAGAAGCGTAAGATGGCTCAGGGGCGTAGTTAGGGGGCATCCTGGAGTGCCCGTGACCCCCCCCCCCCCTTCCTGGTAAGATAAGTTTAGTAAAGTACAGTGTGGATGTCGACATGACAATTTGGTAAGTACCCTGGCTGCGACTTTGAAAAATCCTAGCTACGCCCCTGTGGCTCGTAATATTTATTGAACGGAGGTTACATGTCATAGAAGTCAATTTTTTCATGTTATAATTGGAGTTTGTCGATCATGTTAAAATTAACTGCATAATATAGTTTGTATATTTTAAGAACATTTCAAATGATTATAAATTCGGTCTTTCCTATCTCATAAGTTTCATTTTAAATTAGCGTTATTTCAAATTGGTACAAACAATACATAAGATAGCTCGCCACATTTACTGAAGCAGAGGTTCGATTTCTTAAGTCAATATGTTTTGAATCTGTAAGCTTTAATTTTCATGTTATAATTTATATGATAATCCAGAGAAATAAACGCTTTAACGCGTAAAGTTTGAATAATTCACGGAACACGAGGGAATTTCAAAGCATCTCGAGGCTACACGCCTGAAACTAGGAAGTGTCTTTTGTATATTTACTGCATTTTATATCACACTGCGAAAGAAGGAAAAACAAATTAGTACATTTTTCATAAGTCAAACAACTTGAAGCAAGATCTTAAAATTAACAATAGGAAAGTAAGCATTCGACTATGTGCAATTTCTGGTACACTGGATAAAATAATTGAGGATTGGATTAAATGATAACTTTTAAATCCTTTACTAAATCCCATTAGAAACGGCAACATAAGAGGCAAATAAATTTCACAATACCTCAGTGTTAAGACCGTGAAAACAGTCAAAAGTATCAAAGCTGATGTAGCGGTATTAACTAAGTTTACTTGCAGAAATTCGAGTTTATAATAGGATAAAAATACTGCAAAAAGGATCGAAAAGGCTCTTTTTTTTTACAACGGGTAATACATGCACCCTTTGAAAAAAAATTATCGGGAGAATACTCCATGTGTGAAATTTTCTCGTCTCTTATGTTTCTTTATTTAATGTAATTTAGCTAAAGCATTTACAAGTTATGATCATTTAATCCAATCGTCAATTGTTTTGTACAATGTAGTCGACTTTGTGGAAAGTTGTTAATTTGAAAAGTTGTATAATTTAAAGATTCAGAACAAAAATTACAGAAATCGGTTAAAACGCTAACATGTCTAAAATTCGAATGATATAAAGGAAGTCTAACCTCGAGCTAACTAATCATAGTCTGATTAGGTCATAGTTTTTTGCTCTTTTTTTAAACCTTTGAACCATTTTTAAAAATTCATTTTAAAAGATTTAGCTAAGTTTCTGTTACCAGACTGGTCTACAACTCTTGAGATTTTTGGACAAAGTTATATGCTGTTTTGTTTAGGTTTTCTAATTTGAATCAATAAATGATGTGACGTTTTGGCCATTTCACACAATGGAGATCTCAATTAAGTTTATTATTGAAGCAAATTTATTATCAAAGACTTGTTGTGTTTCTTCGACAACTGTCTTGTCAATTTATGATTTAAAATTTAAAGTAACGTACCTTTCCAGAAACAACGTAAAAACGAGACTTATTTGTTTGAATGTTTTCCTTAAAGGAAACCTCCATTGTCAATTAATGTTAAATTGTTGAAAATAAAGTCGAAATTTCGATTATTTTATACCAAATAGATAAGAATATCGTCTATTTTAGCCTTTAAATTTCTTGCACGCCGCTATTGTTAAGAATCGACGTTCTTTTGTATACAACAGACAACCGTATGACGTCATAAATATTCAAAATTGCGGTGCGCGGGAAATGTAAAAGTGAAAATCTGCGATATTATATCCATTGTTTTGTACACTAAAATTATATTTGGACTTCATTTCCAACAATTTAATGTCAATTTGTTATAACGATGGAGGTTCCCTTTAAAAAAGACTAAGGATGGCAAACCATCACTAAATTGTCCTCAAAAGCTTGAGATCTTTTGTTTTTGTATTTTAATAACTTTTTTTTTCATTCCATTCCATTAAAGTTCGATTACAATTAACACACTCACACAGGTTCGATTACAATTAACACACACACAATACACACATTACATTCACAAAGACAGTACCGATATAAAGTAATCCATTTAACAATATCAGCAATTGCATGTCAAGTGCCGACATTCATGATCAGTTTTTGTTGTTACAATATTTACGCCATTTTCTTAAATGAATGGACATTTTGTTTCACGATTTAGCAATGATAGTTTCTATTTGATAAACCTTATTGAGTCTTGCCAGGAAAACTCTAAGACCATGGTTTGTTTTGGTGCGTCTACAATTATAGATATACTGTTTACCAACCAACAAAATATGATTCATGAAAAGCTTGTCTTCACATTCCTGTATACCAAAGCTTGAGATCTTGACACAAAGAATATATATTAGTTATTTGCTTTTTCGTTTAGGCTTTCTAATTTGACTTGATAAGTGATTGGATGTCTGTGATGTTTTGGCTATTTTACACAATGAAGATCTGAATGAGATAAAATTACATTAATAGTTGAAACAAATTTACCAAAGCTTGACTTTTTTCCTCGATAACTGACTATCTTTTGAATATTTTACTTGAAACAAGGCAAAGGACGTTTAATCATAAATAACATTTTCTCATATGAATCGATAACTATTGTGTTTTTTTGGTTACTTTACAAATGAACAGATCTATAACAGTCGAATTGCTTGCGATTTAAAATTAGTAGTTATATTTGAGGCTAAGAACGTTTCTGTTTTAAGAAAGACAGTAAAGAACACTAAACATGAACCTTCAGATCAGACTGAGGCAAATGGTTTGTTTAATGTTAACTGCTCAAAACCAGTTATTTTAGCGTTTTACAATCTTAATGATTTTCATTTTCACACCGACAAGGATAGTTTACGACAGTAAAAATTGAGTTGCTTTGGCGATTATTATAAATTTTATTGCATCGAAATGCTCAGGAAAGATTAAAAATTATTTATTTGATTTGTAATTTTAAATGAGTTTTGAAAAATATTTTAGTTGTTCGTTTAATTAAAGGGTAATGAATTAAAAAAAAAAAAAACAAGTATGTGAAATTGTCACCACTAACTAGTTTTGAATTGAAGTTTGGCAAGATATATTGTCTGATAAAATCGATATTACCATGACGACGATAAACAAGAAAATTAGAAACCAGTAAAAGTGAAATTTAGCGTGTTTAAGATTTCGAATTGAAAATCCCACATAGACATCTTAAAATATGGTATATGGCATATATATTTTGGAAGAATAAAATAATTATGTATGTTTGATTTCAAACAAATCGCAATAACCGCCGCCCGGTTATTGCGATTTGGTTCAAACCTCGACTCCGAGTAGTCGCCAGTCGCTAAGTCTTCTGGGTAATATATTCAAGATGGCGGGTAGTTGAGAACTCACTATAGGTGATCAAAGGTCAACAAAAGACTCGCTTAAAAAGATGGCATCTTTCACATCACTGTTGCACCCGATAAATGAGCCACTCCTTCTCGAAGTTACTGGGACAATTTATAAGCTTGAAAATTATGCTGAGCAGAATGGTTTAACCGTTCTCAACAAAAATATGCGTTACGAAAGCCAAGGAGGGACTTCAGACTTTCGACTTTCGACTTTCGACTTTCGACTTCAGACTTCAGACTTCAGACTTCAGACTTCAGACTTCAGACTTCGCCCTCGGGCATTAATTTTTGTTTCCTTTTGCTTTTGAAGACTGAAAAGTTCCTTTTCTTAGTGATTTTAGATGTAAAACGCGTGTAAATTGCTTATCCAATTGCGTAACTAACATACTCACAAAAATTCTTTTTTCTATGGCCATTTTAGTTTTAACAAAAAACAAAACGCAAACAGCTCTCCTGTTTCTAATAGTTTCTAGTTCTTTGCTTTTTACATTTAAATTTAGTTAGCCTTTCAAAACGATCACTTCAGATGATGTGTGTGGTAAATACGAAACGTCAAGTAACTGAAAGAAATGCATTTTAGACAAATGTTTGTAACCGCTGTTTGCGTTTTGCTTTTGTTAACATGTCCACATACACAAAGCTCACAACGCTGTTAGTTGAAATCGAATACTTTGTCCACTTTTAATCTAAAAATAGTAGATTTGCATTGTACTCTCCAGTTACTACAATAGTGGTGGCTTGAGACTACTATACAAATGTTTACAACTTTAAATGTATCATATATTTTTTACGAAGCCTTCAGACCTTCGTACCTTCGGACTTCGAACTTGCTTTCGAAGCCCCGACAACGCTGTCAGTTGAAATCGAATACCTTGTTCACTTTCAATCTAAAAATATGGTACATTGAAGTTGTAAACATTCGTAGAACAGTCTCAAGCCACGACAACTGTATACAGGAGAGTACAATGCAAATCTACTATTTTTAGATTAAAAGTGGACAAGGTAATCGATTTCAACTATCAGCGTCGGTTGTGGGCTTTGTGTATGCGAACATGTTGGTTACGCAATTGGATAAGCAATTTACATGCGTTTTACATCTAACATCACTACGAAAAGGAACTTTTCAGTCTTCAAAAGCAAAAGGAAACAAAAATTAACGCCCGAGGGCGAAGTCTGAAGTCACTCCTCGGCTTTCGTAAATGCGTTGCTACTGAAAGGTAGCAACTAGCCAATACAAACCCAGCTAATGACAAGGTTCGAGAGGAGAACCGAAACCATGGTCTTTGCCTGAATGAAATTGTGCATAAACGAAGCAGTTGCTGGACTGTTATAGTATAAACAGCGAGCTCCAAGCAGCTATAAAGCGTAGCAAATGGAAGCTAAAATTACAGCCTTGACTGAGACAAACTTTAACTCTCTACAAGTTGAATAGCGTATCAAGCTACAACTCTCTCTGCTATAAAGCATGGATCCTGAAAATTAAAACCCTTCAAAGACAAGACTAAAATAGCTGGGCCCATATAAATACATACATATACATACTTTATTTAATGTGGATATACTCTTAGCTTAAAAGCTAGTTTACAGGTATTCCACCTAATAACTAGTTAAAACCTAACAATTAAACAACACTAATATAACAATACATCAGATAAAACCACTAATTAAATACTAATTAAAACTATTATTACAATATTACCGCCGCAGCTAATAGAAACTAATATTACAAATTTACTTATCTCCGGAATTTAACGATTTAATTCTATTTACAATTTCATCGGTGCCCACTTTAGTTCTAATGTCATTTGATAGTTCATTCCATTTCTTAGCTGCAAAATATCTCCATGATTTCAGTCCGTATTTAGTAGTGTTAACCTTAGGTAAAAATAAAACATATTCTTGGCGTCTGAGATTGTACTTAAATGAGCGTAAATTAATAAGATTCCTGATTGCCTGTGGTGCCCAGCGTGACATTAATAGCAGGAAAGACATCACGGCCAACAGATCGTTTCAGATCCTGTCGTGTCCGGTCTTTCAGAGAGAATAGTTAAAGAAATTCCAACCTTTCCCACATAAAAATCTACATGTCAATATTAATGGTGAAAACAACACACCAACTGCCAGGCAAAAAAAAAGGACGCTAAAATGAGGTCAAAATCTACAAACGCAACACCACGGGAAACCACAACCGACAGCCTAGTCCGTTGCATGCACGCGGCTTTTGAAGGGTTTTAAAACTCTAAACTAAAATCCTCCTTAACAAACGGCTAAATGTAGAATACCCGTTCAAAACATACAGAAGGAGCAAATGGCATTAAAAACATGAGGCAAAAGTCGTGCAGGCCTGCCAACCCCATTTTACACTCAAATGGTCATAATTACACCTGTTCAAAGGTCACCGCAGCATACATGTAAGTTACACCGCCCCTATGTTTCATTAGGGTTGCAGAAATGCACCCTTGACATGCCCGATATACAGTACGGTAATTAGGGGGTTCCTATAAATAGATTGTTTTGGAATTTTATTTTAGGGATTTTTTTTTTACAAAATTGGGATACGGATTATTTCCAAAATTTATTCAGGATAATCCTGCATAGAAACTGTTCAGTCTTGTCAATCAATTGCTTAATGTATACCCTTTTCGATGCCACAGGGATGTTCTTCGTAGAGTAGTTGAACGATATGCGTTCCATTTTTTGGTTCCTCGGTAAAACAGTGCTCTACAATTAAGAAGCGTGATATAAATCCAGGTTATTTTCACCGGTGTAGCCAGATATAGTGCTCTACAGTAAAGGAGCGGTTATAAAGTAGGTAGACTACTCAATATGAGCACATATGGATTTTAATACAGTTCTGTTTCGTAGACCAACACAAAGTTGATCAACTCATCAGTTAATCTCCATATACACTGAAGTATCGTTAAGGTTTACATCAGCGACATGATCACGCGACATCGTTACATCAGACCGTTAAAATTCAAAACTTTAAAAATTTAAAAAATACATACTTGCGATTGTGATTGGCTATTTAATGTACGATCACTTATACATAAGAATGTATTTTCGTCGGTGCCTGCAAGTTGATACGAGTTCATTGCGTTTGTTTAAGGTCGCCAATTGCGGTTTCGATATAATGAAAAACTTCTCTGTGGTACATAAATTACAGCGTTTAGTGATGTTAGTGTACGCTCTAGCCTTTGCGAAGATCTTCCACGAGATTGTAAATTCTTCTTTCTTTTCCTTCAATTGCCACAGATATTTACTTAGTTCAGTGTCATTCCTCTTTTTCTCATGTTTAAAAGATGTTAGGTGGTTCCGCCATCTCGTTTTAAAATCTGTGGCTGTAAGGCCCACATATGTCTCGCTCTTTTCCGTGGTGGTGACTGTGGCTTGGTACACAATTTCTTTCAGTAAGCATTCACCTTTTAATGGACACTCATTCTTGTTTCTACAGTTGCACATTTTTTTGGTTTGTTCTTGTTCGGGTTGTGTGGCTGTCTTTAAGATGGCTTTGTTGTGTTCGTCTATAATTTGTTTCATGTTTGTTGTGCAGCTGTAGCTTAGTTTGATGGTGTTTCTATTGAATATTTACCTCAATTTGTGGTCAGTTGGGAAACATTTGCCAATTAGGTTGATGAACGCTCTTCCCATATTGGTTTCGACGTTTCTGTTGAAAGGTGGGTTAAACCATATTATATTTCTCCGCCTTTTGTTTTGATTTGGTGCTCTTTGCGGTGTACTAGGCTCGAACTTAAGGTTGTAGGAATAACCGCTCTTGAAAAGGCTTCCTTGTATGGAGGTGCTGCTTCATTGAATACTTCATCAGATGAAATTTCAGATAGCCTTCTGTTTATTGTTTTAGGAATATTTCTGATAATGTTCGGCGGGTGGTTTGATTTGCTGTGTACATAGAGTGGGGTGGTTTTGCTGGTTTTGAATACGGCTTGAATTTTTCAGTAGTCAAATCGAGCGTCAAGTCAAGGAAGTTGACAATTTTCTTGTTTGCTTCAATAGTGATTCGTAGATTGTTTTTGGCGAATATTCTGCAAATTTCCTTCTTGACTTTTTCAATTTTTTGGGGGTCTGGTTAAGCACTGCTAGGCCGTCGTCACGGTACAGGCCGATGTCTTTGCTTAAGTTGTGACAGGAGGTAGCATCCAACCAATTCGCAAGTCTCAGCTCCATCGTAGCTTCCCACGGTTACGTCGAAAAGTGTACTTGAATTTCTCCTCTGTTGTTCCTTGGCCTGGATGGTAGTTTGGCGTTCAACGTCGGAAATGGTCAGGTAATCTGACGCGACGTCAAGGGCACGTCTAAGTAGCGCTTCAGATATCGAAACAGAACTGTATTAAAATCCATATGTGCTCATATTGAGTAGTCTTCCTACTTTTATAACCGCTCCTTTACTGTAGAGCACTATATCTGGCTACATTGATGAAAATAACCTGGATTTCTTAGTATTTATAGAACCTAGTTTTTATACATTTTTGACTTGATAATGAAGTTACGGTAACGTCGAAACGTCGTCAGCTTTTTAGCTTTTTAAAATTTTAGAATGTTTTTAAGAAACGTTTTATCGCAATTTTTTATGGTTAAATGTTTGTATTGCCACGCTAAAGAATGGTGCGTTTGTGAAAACAGACGTCAGTTAATGCAATGGAATGTGAGTGTTTATGCAAAACTCGTTAATGAAATTCCCATTACTGTTATTCACATTACTGTTATCGAAGTTGATTATTGCGCAAATAAAAGTGCATTTCGAGGTAATAAATGTCAAAGGATGCAAATGTTTGTCTGTTAATATTATTGTATGCTACTGCTTATGCTAAAATAGTTCATGAAGTTAGTTTGGTGTAAAAGAATGATCTTCTGGTGTAAATAAAAATATTTCCACGCTATTGTCTAACTTTTCACACAAATGATTTTATATTTTCTGCTAATGAACAGCAAATGGTGTAATATGTCTTGTCTTCCTTTCGTAAACGGTCGTTGCTATTTTGGCGACACTTAGGAAAGTTTTCACTAATTTTCGAGATTCTAAAAATAGAAATACAATTAGAAAGATAGAATCGAACACGGAACCTTTGCATTCTAACATCCCTCCTTCACCACCAGATCGCTTGGTTGATCCGGCAAACCAGAGAAAATTTTAACTATAAAAGTTGCTATTCTTTATGATACATCTATAATGTGTGATTCTATTCCTAACTCTAAACTAATCGCGAATCTAGCTTAGGTCTCATAATCGCTTTACCTCGGCCCAATTTTATATAATAATGATAGCATACTTTCAACACGTTCTAAAACCATCGGGGATATTCTAAAATGCATTTTCTGGAAAAGTTGTCTTTATTTGTTCCATAAAAATACAGATTTTTGGCAGTAAATATGTTTTTGTTTTATTTTTTTGCCATACTGTTGAAATCTATGGCACAAAAGTACCTTTTCTGACGTATTATTGACAACTTGAGTATTTAAAAAAATGTGATTTTTTAACTATTCGTACCAAAAATTGATGTCCAGTACCATTATGGAAAAAAATGACAGAAAAGTGGATATTTTTTCTGCCAAGTAGTGGCAGAAATTAAGCTAAAATTGGTGTTTTCTGCCGTAAGTAAAGAAAACATGGTAAAAATCACAATCTATTTCAATTATTTTCCCAAAAAGATCATCATGCTGTTTATTTTCGGCAATAAACCCCATAAATAATAATATACTTGCCAAGTTGGAAAAACAATTGCAACATTTGAAATAAATTGCGGGTGATCATGACAATACCAAAGAAACGTGGAAATTTCCATGTTCCCTTGGGTAGCACAATGCAAAGTAACATGGAAATGTCCATGTTCCTTTAGGCAGCACAATGTCAAGGAACGTGGAAATTTCCATGTTCCTTTAGGCAGCACAATGCAAAAGAACGTGGAAATGTCCATGTTCCTTTAGGCAGCGCAATGCAAAAGAACGTGGAAATGTCCATGTTCCTTTAGGCAGCACAATGCAAAAGAACGTGGAAATGTCCATGTTCCTTTAGGCAGCGCAATGTAAGGGAACGTGGAAATCTCCATGTTCTTTGAGGTTGTCTACTGAAATAGTGCCAATAATGCAAAAAGCATCGACAAAACACACTCTTTTTAACTTAAAATAGCCCACTTCTGGAAAAAAAAAAACAGTTTTACGAGAAGCTTACTACGCATAATCCAGTCTTTCCGCAATTAATGTTTTTCATTTTTGTGTGTTTCAGTTTATTTTAGATATTTGTAGGTCTCAATGCTGAGCTTGTTATTGCTATTCAACTTAAAATATACTATTAGAAAATGGTCACACCCACTCAGCCAATCAGTGTCCAGTATTTGTGTGGTCTATATTCCATAAACTGTCTAAAATTATGTAAGCTAGAGACGGGTGCTTTGAAGCCCAGGGAAATTGTGGGATCAAATAACTACTCATCAGTAAGTTCTATATACAACATACTAACGAATTATTTTGTTTTCCTTTGTTTAAAAGCCTAATTAGTATGCTCTATAAAGAGCATACTAATGAGAAAATAGAGCATACTAATGAGTATATAGAGCATACTAATGAATTACAGGTTGCTAATTTAAACAAAAAACAACTTGCAGTTATAAAAATGACAATTTTATTTGAAGTCTTCGCTTTACATAACTTAAGCAAGAGATTAATCACCAAAATAACAAAACCAAATTTGATTTAACATTTTTAGGAAAAATTAAACGAAAGACTGGTCTCACCATGCTTTGGAATTCTGTCTCTTTCTCTTTGCTCAATTTCGTTCATTGTATCGAATTCATCCCCCAAGCACTCGGGATATGTCTACGCTCTCAAAAGCAAGTAACTCTTGAGTGGCAAGGACGGCCTCAAGTTCCTCGAGCTTTGTATACTGGCTCATAGCCGGAGCAAATGAGCTATCAAAACAACAAAGAATAAACAAAGCTCCAAAGAAAGAAAAGTATTGTTATTCGTAAAATTCTACCAACATTACGTGATTCTCAAGTGATTCTCAAGTGTTAATGACACAATTAAAATACGCTCATAAATACAATTGAGATCGCAGAGATAGAAAAATCCATCTAATCTCAAGGGTCGCAAGAATCGCAGCGATCGTAGATCGTAGCGATCGCTGCGATCGTTGTGATTACAGTGTATATGGAAACCAGGCTTAAGCGCGGTTACCGTGGGAAAAACGTGGTTTCGAAAAAAAAAACTGATGAAAAACTCGAACTTACTGGTTTAGACTTTCTTTCCACGATGCGTATATAATAATATTTAGACCAAGGTCTTATAAAAAATGGCGTTGATCAAAATCACGAGTTTCCTCGCCTTTTTCTATTTGAAATTCTTCGACAACCACAAAGTGATTACACTGGCAGCAAAGCTCACTGTCGTTGCAGATAAAAACTAAACTCTTTGGCGCCCTGTCTTGAAGTACAGTACGCGGGTGGCGGCTTAAAATTTTAACCATGAACTCGAACGCTTATCAGCATAAGTGAAAAAGCGTAATTTCCTGAATTATTCTGGAGCTCTCACGCAAGTATGAACGTACCTGCCATGATCTATCTAGAAACGAAACATAATTATTATCAATTCGCTGAATGAGTTCAAATTTCAAGTTTTAAATTTATGAATGAATGAAATTTTATATTCAAGTTCCGATGAATTTCATTGCATTCTCAAATGCTTGTTCACTGGCTCGGATAGTTTCGTGCCGGTGGATTTTCAAGACCAGTTGCTTATGCGCGGCGCACTGTGAAAGACATTTCCGGGAAAGTTTACATGTAACATTTTACAAGACTTTGGTCTGTTCTCTTGCCATAAAATTCCATTTCAAGGTAATCGATTTTTTGTTCCAGTTAGCGTAAACTTCGAGTTCTACGAAGGGTTCGAGTTTAATTAATTTTGCATAACCTGAATTTTATGGAGCGGCCATCTTTGTGCCCCTGAGAAGGGCATCCGATTTAACAAAAGATCAAACCGTTTAAATAAACTGCGGTTTTCGTTTCTATTCGGGTAAACCGTCAGAAATGCAAACGATATATAAGAAATCTCTCTGTAAGGTTTGATCGTCGTATGTATGCTTAGCTATTGCTTGTTTACTCTATTTCGGCGGGAAACGTTGGCTTTTTCAACGCCCTTTCTCCTGTTTTCGGCTACTTGCTGCAGATATTGGAGCCAAAGCTTAACCTGGTCGGGGGGAAGAAGACATTTTCTAGCCAGATTCTCGATATCGGCTTCCAGAAATGTCATATTTGTCTTGTTGTAGTCTTGGAGAATCTGACTAGGAGGTGGCGATCTTACTGCCTTGCCTTGAGAAGTCTTCCATGTTTTAATACGAATTTTCACGGAAACCACGTGCGAGTCAAATGCCCGGGGGGTCATCTGGGAGTTGGCAAATGCCCCACCCCCGGGACTGGCAACATGAGCGGGGCTGCTTGCGGGGGGGGGGGGGGGGGGGGGGGGGAGGGGGATGACACTGCTGGAATTGCCTGATGCATTTATTTAGAGAATCTTCGAGACTACAAGAAGAAATCATGCCTCGGACGACCGGTCCTCGTGCCGATATCAAGTGGCATTTTGTTAAGGAAGGTGAAAATGTTAGAACCTTTAAAAGATCAGGGCCACAGCTGCAATCACGCGAAGTACAAGTATACGGATAAAATTTGAGAATCGCATCTTCTAGAACAGTCATGAGCAACGACAAATTGAGAAGGTAACCTTATTCGCTTTATGTTATTTTCATAGTACATGCAATGTGCGAAAAATATGCCTTACATCACGTTTTTCTATCTATATATTGATTCTATATTAGTAACGTTCCTACCTTCGAAAAGTTTTTTTTTTTTTTTTTTTGATACATTTTATTGAACAAGAAGACAGGAGTACAAAAAATAGATAAAAAAGAAAAGAAGTAAATTAATACATTGATTAAAGGAAAAAATACATGTTTCAACAAATATAGGATAACAGCTAATACAAGACAAGAAGATTTTTACTTGCTGGTAGCGTTCAATTCTATCCTGTATTGAGTGCTCAAGACGAACAAGAATCCTCTTATGCTCAGAAAAGTTTCTTTAATCTTGCAACACCATATAAAATATTTGGCCAAGAGGAAACATAAGTTGAGCTGTACTGAATAGTGTCGAGAGTTATCTGGCCTCAGACCCAAGAGAATAGCCATGTTCTTTTGATAATCATTAGGGATAAGTGTTTTTGTTTTCAACCATAGAAGTAAGTCATCCCAAAAAGAAGCAGTTTTATTGCAATGCCAGAAAAGGTGTGTGAGTTCTTCAGAAGCCTTGCCACAAAAAAGCAGTTAGGATTGTCTTTAATGCCGATTTTTGATAAAAAGCTGTTCGTTGGTAAGATTCTATGCAAAAATCTGAAGTGGAAATTAATAATTTTGGTGCTCTTGGTGCAGCTAAAAGCCAACGTATATGCTTTTATCCAATCTGGTTTACAACAGTTATCGATTTCACAATTAGCATTCCACTTTGTTTGACTTTTATCAGGATTGAAAGATTTCAGAGATACGAGCTTTCTATAAACAAGTTTGTTTGCTTTTTTGTATTTGATGAAAGCAGAAAAGAAATCTTCATAGCCTGTTTCATTAGATGCAGCTTTTGAAGAAATTGAAATACTTCGAATTGATGATATGAGACCATGGAAAGTTAAGGGTTGCATTTGTATGTTGTAGGTGGTCCTAAATTCAGCGAAAGAGAGGAACTTGTCCTGATCTTTCATTAAGTGTTTTATTTTCAAAATGCCTTTCGAAATTAGCTGTTTGAAAACGATGGGTTTGTTGCCTATTCTGATTAATGAATTATGCCATAGGGGTTGTTCTAGAAACTGCTGCTTACTGTTTATTTGGGGATTAAAATTGACTTCAGCCCATATACATAAAAGTTCTTTAAATAAAGGGTTTGTAACGTGGAATGTTTCCGAAGTATCCTTCCTATTGAGGTTACCACTAAAAATCAACTTTCCATCATATTTTTCTAGCTCTCTTTCAAGAAAAAGTTTCCATTTTCCATTGTTCTCGTCATCAAGATATTTCTTTATCCATGTAGTTTTAAGCGCTTTGTTATACGAAAAAATGTCGATCATTTTCAATCCTCCTTTCCCGAAATCGTTAATCATTATATTGCGTTTAATTTTATCTCCTTTATTATTCCATAGAAAGGAATAAAATAAATCATTTATCTCCTTCAATGTTTTATCATCTGTTGTCAAAGGTGCTAGTATGTAGGTTAGTTGTGACGCAGCAAGACTTTTAAGAACAAGAATTTTTCCAATAAGGGTCAATCGTCGGTATTTCCAGCAATTTAAAACACACCTTATCTTCTCCAATTTTTCTCTATAGTTTACTTTTATGGTGATATAAGGGTCAGTTGAAAGCCAAACACCAAGGGATTTTACTTTGGTTTCAGGCCATTTCAGGTCTTTTTCTGGGAAGAGTTTTTCCTTTTTACCTGTGTTTGATCCAATCCATAAGGCTTCAGTTTTTTTATAGTTGAGTCTGAGGCCAGAGACACTACCAAAGCGCTCAAGTAGGTTGAAAGTCGCACTCAAGGAATCTTTTGTACCATCGAGGATAAAAGTAGTGTCGTCTGCATATTGACTTAATTTGATCTCGTCGTTGTTTACAAAAATACCTTTTATTGTTTTACTTTTTCTGACTGCATTAGCTAACACCTCTGCCGATAATATGAAAAGATAAGGTGAAAGAGGGCAGCCTTGCCTAACACCCCTTTGTGGCTTAAAAAAACTACTGGACCAGCCATTGTTTAAAACGCAGCTTTCGATATCTCTATAAAATAGCTTGATCCATTCAGTGAAGGAAGGGCCAAAGCCAAAGTACTCAAGAGTTCTGTTAATAAAAGTCCACTCCAACGAATCAAACGCTTTTTCAAAATCAACAAATAGAAGAAGGCCTGAGATGTTTCTTTCAGCCGCGTATTTGATGACACTGTCGACTAAGAGTATGTTTTCGCCTATAAAGCGTCCTTTGATGAAACCAGTTTGATCATTGTTGATCAGTTTTGGAATCACTTTCTTCAAACGGTTTGCTATAGCTTTCGTTGCTATCTTATAATCGCAGTTTAAAAGTGTTAATGGTCTCCAGTTTTTTATCAGATGTGGGTCAGAATCTTTCTTAGGGATTAGTTTAATGATTCCTCGCTTTTGAGTGATCGAAAGGTTACCTGCTTCGTATGCATAATTGAGTGCCTTTAACAGCGGACTGGCTAACTCGTTCCAAAACATTTTATAGAAGTCCGTCGCTACCAGGTGATTTTTCTGGTTCCATGTCTTTTAAAGCCTCAAAACATTCTTGTTTACTTAAGAGCCCTTCACAGAAACTGGCTTCAATTGGATCTAACTTCTTTGTGTTTACGTTTTCAAAGAATTCACATTCTTCGTTAATAGGCTTTCGTGTCTTGTATAAATCCCGATAAAACGTTTCACAAGTAATAAGAATGTCTTCGTCCGAAGTAACAAAGGTATCATTGCTTGTTTTAAGCTGAGTTATGTCGAACAACGGGTGTAGAACTTACAAGAGACTTCTAATCTGGTGGGCTCCGATTTATTTGTATGGCATCTGTAAGGCAACCGTGTATAAGTAGAAACGTATGCACACCGAATTACGAAGTGTCGGAAGCGTCTTATCTTTTCTTCTGACATGCCAGTACAAAATAGATAATTGTAGGGCAAAATAAGAACGTTGGTCGAACTTCTCACGCGATTAGCTCTTATCGATCTTTTCGCAACAATCAGGAGGACACATGATCATGTAAAAATAAATGTATTGGTGTGGGCTAAACCTTTCCAATTTCGTCCGGGTGAATTATGTATTCCTAAACAGACAGATATAATTTCGATATGGATATTTGGATATATTATGGATACTTGGATATTGTATATATATATATATATACCTGGATTTTTGAAAAGGGGGTCAACGAAAATTACAGCAATTTCACTACAAATAGCCAAAAAAAGGGTTTTTATGACCCAATCAGCCCGAAAATTACAGAGTGTTTTCTTCTCTCGCCCACGCAACCTTTCCCATCTTCCCTCTCTTCTCTGTGATTTTCGGGCTGATTGGGTTCATAAAAACCCTTTTTTTGGCTATTTGTAGTGAAATTGCTGTAATTTTCGTTGACCACCTTTTCAAAAATCCAGGTATATATCTCAAGCAAACGCTGTGGAGTGTTCCAGAAAGCGCTGGGTTTGGCCAGAGCCAAAAAATGTATCTTTCTGCATTGGGATTTTAGGTTTGAAAATACGATGACATTTTGACTTCAGAGAACAGAAAAAGCCAGAATACACACAGCTTTTTGGACCTCAAACACTGAGGTTTCATCCAAATGAGCTGAAAACGTGCAGGGAACACCCTAAGGATATGTAGATGTAGGAAGGCAAAACAAGAAAATGTATCTCGCTGCATTCGGATTTTAGGTTTGAAAATACGATGAAATCCAGGAGTCATGGGCGTCATCTTGGATTAACCCTGCCGCGTGCCAGTCCAACTTTCACAATAGAGATGGGGTGCGATACCTACAGTGCTTTCACAGAAGATTTCAAATAACGAGGCCAGTTTTACCTCCTTCCTCCTTTTTGTTTTCATTTTTCGCGTGATAGTCGCAGCTAGATGCACTTTTTTTGCTTGAAAACCATTAAACTAGCAAAGGAGCTTCAGTTGCGATGAAGAAAAAACATGTTCTGCATTGTAAAATTCAAGAGTTTGTCGAAGTAAATGGGAGAAATGCCACAGATTTGCCCAAACTTTTGTGTAAAAATAGGCAAAAACAGAGCCACTCCACTCCCCGTTTTCCAGTGCCGGCTCCTAACCTCCCCCAACTTCAGCTTAGGACCGCACAAAGCTCTGTTCCCGGCGAGCGCCCCGAGCACGCAACGCGGACCTACACTCCCTGCCCGCCCACTGACGCAAAGCATGCCGGGAAGCAAGATGGCTAATTCGAAATGGAGTTCCCCTCCGGTAGAGTCTACCTTCTATAGCTCAGAAGGAGGTCGGACACCTATTGAGAATTATATAACGTAATGTCGACACTTAGAATTTTATTTTCAATACATTTTTAAGTGTAAAAAAGAAAATCTAAAATCCCCACTCAGTGTTGAACCTGTGACCTCAGCTAGGCTTAGGCTTACATAGCCTACCGTACCACTGTACCACCTAGCTTCTCGGGTTGCTTAGTCCTAAATTTAACTATATAAACTGCTACCCCAAACCTCAACTGAAAGCTAACCAGTTACTCCGTTATATAAGTCCAAATAAGGTGTCCGACCTCCTTCTGAGCTATGGAATCTAGACTTTACCTTCCCCTCCCCGACCATCAACAAAATAATAGAAGTCTGGAACCACTTCGGATGTCGGGCAATTCGCCTACGGCGTGCGCTGGCAAATGGGCCACAACTCACCAATCTGCCCTTCGAGGGATCCGAACTTCTTCCAGACTCTTCCGCAGGATCCTCTTGTCCACTACGGCCCATTTTCATCTGGGCCGAAGCCGGCAAGAAACACGTCTCGTTTCTTTGAGAGGTGCTGGTGACTTACGGATTTCCGGACTTAATGATGTCTTTCCATCACCTGACGGGCCTAAAATATGTTTTAATCGGCGCTGCGGAGAGATCGAAGCGTGCAGTATCGAACTCGCTCCGAGACTGCGGCCTATACGACGCTGGTTGCCCGTTCACGGCCCTGCCTCGGGCCGATATATCGCGGTCTCACAATCCAAGGCTCCCCGCGTCATGTGTCATGGCGGCGTCCTTCGTATCGCTTAAGTTTCACTATGAATACTATAAATACGAAACTTTTCGCTGTATCTTTCCTCTACGACCATATCACAGGGAAAACATATATTCACAGCTATACACATCTACAAGAAGAATGTGCTGGGTGCGAGCCTTGGGTATGTTCATACACAACCCTAGGTCTTTCCCCTAACCCTAACCCTCGGTCAAACAGTTAACCCTAACACTAACCTTTTACCGGCCAAACATTAACTCCCGGTGCGGGCCTGTCCAACTTTCACACCAAATATGGGGTGCGATACTCACAGTGCTTCCAGAGAAGATTTGCACTAACAAGGCCAGTTTCACGATTCTCGTCATTTTTTCCCTCCTGTTTCGTCACTTTTTCGCGTGAAGTCGTAGCTAGATGTACTATTTTCCCATTTTTTCTTTTTTTGTGGCATACAAGAGTTATGGGCGCCATTTGGGATTTATTCTGAAAAAAAAAAAATAAAAAACTGAAAATTACTTCAAATGAGCTGAAAACTTGCACAGAGCATCCTTACATCCTTAGTATCTGTAGATGTGGGAAACTAAAATAACTGTGATTTTCAGGCTGATTGGGTTCATAGAAACCCTTGTTTGGGCTATTTGTAGTGAAATTGCTGTAATTTTCGTTGACCACCTTTTCAAAAATCCAGGTATATATCTCAAGCAAACGCTGTGGAGTGTTCCAGAGAGCGCTGGGTTTGGCCGGAAATTGCTTTTTGGCACTTTTTCCGATCATTCTCGCCATTCTATCGAGATAATTATATATATATATATAATATATATATAAACTTGGGCACAGGATGTACGGTTACACATTGTTGGATTGCATTGTGGAGTCACGAGAGTGAACACCTCTTGCAGTTATAAAAATGACAATTTTATTTGAAGTCTTCGCTTTACATAACTTAAGCGAGAGATTAATCACCAAAATAACAAAACCAAATTTGATTTAACATTTTTAGGAAAAATTAAACGAAAGACTGGTTCACCGTGCTTTGGAATCTTCTCTTTCTCTTTGCTCAATTTCGTTCATTGTATCGAATTCATCCCCCAAGCACTCGGGATATGTCTACGCTCTCAAAAGCAAGTAACTCTTGAGTGGCAGGACGGCCTCAAGTTCCTCGAGCTCTGTATACTGGCTCATAGCCGGAGCAAATGAGCCATCAAAACAACAAAGAATAAACAAAGCTCCAAAGAAAGAAAAGTATTGTTATTCGTAAAATTCTACCAACATTACGTGATTCTCAAGTGATTCTCAAGTGTTAATGACACAATTAAAATACCCTCATAAATACAATCTGCTCGAGGCACTATATCCCATAGAACACTCGCGTTCTTTGTCTAACCCTTACAAAGAATACAACCCAATGGAAGTGTCAATCAAGAATGTTCCATTTCACACAGCCACGACCCTTAACTATTAATACTCTAGCTCGATGCTGTTGTTATCTTCACACGTCCCTGTACTGGTACTTTCTTGTACCCTTCAATGTTTACTACGACGAGAACGCGACGCCTTCTTTCAAAGCCTCGAGATGATTAGCAACTTGGGATACTTGAGCTGCACCAGTACTTGAAAGTCTGTTTCGGCCAGTGACACCTGAGGACATAACACTACTTCCATTAGTATCTGCGGTATTATCGTTTCAGTAACATAAAGGACGGACCATTTAATTTGTGTGTGTGTGTGTGTGTGTGTGTGTGTTGGGGGGGGGGGCGTCACTATTTGCAAGAATTTTTTTTACCCAAATGCTTGAATTTTTTTTTTCACGTACTTTCTTGTGCACGATTTTTTCTCTTAAATTTCTCCTTAAGGAATTTTTATTGGTAATTGCCCAGCCCCCCCCCCCCCACACAAAAATTAAATGGTCCGTCCCTAATATGGACAGATTGATAACACACGAAGTGAGTCCAAAGGGTGATTGTTTCCAGTAGTTAAGGTGTTTCCCTCCAGTTTCCATGCAGCCGCACCGACCATTTTTAAGCGGCCGTTTAACTAACTTTCCTTTATTGAATTAGTATGAAACTTACACAAAATATTGTACTTAGTTTGAAGTTAATAAGATTGTAACAATTTTGAAAATCGAATTTAAAATTGCGGAGATAAACGAGAAACATTGAAATCGCTTGAGTCTAAATTCCGAGCGATTGCGATGGCATCTAGAAAAATGAAAACTATTACGATAAACTATGACATATGGCAAACAAAATATCTAAAAATTAGAAACTTTTGTCAAGCCGATTTTTAGTAAATCAGGAGAACATTTCGAACTTGTGATTTTGCATGTGTATGAGCACATCAATAAGTTCCTCAATTAAGCTTATAAAAGTTTAATTTCTCAACCTCAAATTTACGTCAAAATGTGTGTTTAGAGTATGTGAGATGAAACTATGAAAGTTTGAAAGCGTTTCTCGTTTTAGTTTTGGAGATTCGATTTTTTATAGGAAACCATAGTTTTTTGACTGAGTCCTTGATATTGTAGTTGTAGCGCTTTTCTATATATTTCAAAAACCGCGAGATAGATTTTTTTTAAACTTTTTTAGTCGTTTGTTTATAATATGAACAACATTGTCTCGAAGTTTCATCTTGATTGGAACATTGCAACATGGTCAAATAAAATAATAAAGTTCACCCAAAACTCAGGGAATTGAACGTCAATCTTGCATATGAGGCCTGGTTTCCATACAATCGCAACGATCGCAGAAAAAAGAGTTGTGCGACCGTTGCGATCATATGGAAACCAAAACGTTGCGATCTTTGCGATCGTTGCGATCCTTGCAATTGAGATCGCAGAGATAGAAAAATCCATATAATCTCAAGGGTCGCAAGAATCGCAGCGATCGTAGATCGTAACGATCGCTGCGATCGTTGTGATTACAGTGTATATGGAAACCAGGCTGAAGCGCGGTTACCGTGGGAAAAACGTGGTTTCGAAAAAAAAAAACTGATGAAAAACTCGAACTTCAACTGGTTTAGACTTTCTTTCCACGTATTGAACGATGCGTATATAATAATATTTAGACCAAGGTCTTATAAAAATGGCGTTGATCAAAATCACGAGTTTCCTCGCCTTTTTCTATTTGAAATTCTTCGACAACCACAAAGTGATTACACTGACAACAAAGCTCACTGTCGTTGCAGATAAAAACTAAACTCTTTGGCGCCCTGTCTTGAAGTACAGTACGCGGGTGGCGGCTTAAAATTTTAACCATGAACTCGAACGCTTATCAGCATAAGTGAAAAAGCGTAATTTCCTGAATTATTCTGGAGCTCTCACGCAAGTATGAACGTACCTGCCATGATCTATCAAGAAACGAAACATAATTATTATCAATTCGCTGAATGAGTTCAAATTTCAAGTTTTAAATTTATGAATGAATGAAATTTTATATCCAAGTTCCGATGAATTTCATTGCATTCTCAAATGCTTGTTCACTGGCTCGGATAGTTTCGTGCCGGTGGATTTTCAAGACCAGTTGCTTATGCGCGGCGCACTGTGAAAGAAATTTCCGGGAAAGTTTACATGTAACATTTTACAAGACTTTGGTCTGTTCTCTTGCCATAAAATTCCATTTCAAGGTAATCGATTTTTTGTTCCAGTTAGCGTAAACTTCGAGTTCTACGAAGGGTTCGAGTTTAATTAATTTTGCATAACCTGAATTTAACTGCCGTGTGGTTTTAACGTCCTGAGAAGTTCGTAGGCAATATAATAAGGGTTTAAAAAATCAGTTGAAATGATTAATTCAAATGGCTGGACTCAATACCTGTTTAGTTCACTCTTAATTCAAAAGATAAATAGTATTGAAATGTTTATCAAAAAGAATTTAACCGTTGCAACCACCTTTTAAAAAAACTGTGCTTATTTATTCTTGGCTTTCGCTTACGTCATATCAAAATTCAGAAGCATTAAAAACCCGATTTCGAATCCAAAATGTTTAAGGAATTGTAGAGAGTTTAAAACTACACATTTTGGCCAAATTTTGAAGCGCAAAGGCATTTCGTTCAAGAGTTATAGGCGAACGAGTATTATATATTTTTAGTAAGAAATGTATGGAGCGGCCATCTTTTTGCCCCTGAGAAGGGCATCCGATTTAACAAAAGATCAAACCGTTTAAATAAACTGCGGTTTTCGTTTCTATTCGGGTAAACCGTCAGAAATGCAAACGATATATAAGAAATCTCTCTGTAAGGTTTTGATCGTCGTATGTATGCTTAGCTATTGCTTGTTTACTCTATTTCGGCGGGAAACGTTGGCTTTTTCAGCGCCCTTTCTCCTGTTTTCGGCTACTTGCTGCAGATATTGGAGCCAAAGCTTAACCTGGTCGGGGGGAAGAAGACATTTTCTAGCCAGATTCTCGATATCGGCCTCCAGAAATGTCATATTTGTCTTGTTGTAGTCTTGGAGAATCTGACTAGGAGGTGGCGATCTTACTGCCTTGCCTTGAGAAGTCTTCCATGTTTTAATACGAATTTTCACGGAAACCACGTGCGAGTCAAATGCCCGGGGGGTCATCTGGGAGTTGGCAAATGCCCCACCCCCGGGACTGGCAACATGAGCGGGGCTGCTTGCGGGGGAGGGGGGGATGACACTGCTGGAATTGCCTGATGCATTTATTTAGAGAATCGTTGAGACTACAAGAAGAAATCATGCCTCGGACGACCGGTCCTCGTGCCGATATCAAGTGGCATTTTGTTAAGGAAGGTGAAAATGTTAGAACCTTTAAAAGATCAGGGCCACAGCTGCAATCACGCGAAGTACAAGTATACGGATAAAATTTGAGAATCGCATCTTCTAGAACAGTCTTGAGCAACGACAAATTGAGAAGGTAACCTTATGCGCTTTATGTTATTTTCATAGTACATGCAATGTGCGAAAAATATGCCTTACATCACGTTTTTCTATCTATATATTGATTCTATATTAGTAAGGTTCCTACCTTCGAAAAGTTCGCGAAAGACAATGTCGAACAACGGGTGTAGAACTTACAAGAGACTCCTAATCTGGTGGGCTCCGATTTATTTGTATGGCATCTGTAAGGCAACCGTGTATAAGTAGAAACGTATGCACACCGAATTACGAAGTGTCGGAAGCGTCTTATCTTTTCTTCTGACATGCCAGTACAAAATAGATAATTGTAGGGCAAAATAAGAACGTTGGTCGAACTTCTCACGCGATTAGCTCTTATCGATCTTTTCGCAACAATCAGGAGGACACATGATCATGTAAAAATAAATGTATCGGTGTGGGCTAAACCTTTCCAATTTCGTCCGGGTGAATTATGTATTCCTAAACAGACAGATATAATTTCGATATGGATATTTGGATATATTATGGATACTTGGATATTGTATGTATGTATATATATATATATATATATACAAATTATGTATACAATGTGCCCTCCCGGTTATTACCATAATGGCTTTATGGCAACTCCTGAACTTGGGCACAGGATGTACGGTTACACATTGTTGGATTGCATTGTGGAGTCACGAGAGTGCTCAAACTGCAAGCAGTGAGCGAAGCAATATGCTAATAGTGAACACCTCTTATGAGGCTCTCCACCCAATTCAGAGAGTGCTCAAACTGTATGAACAGTGAGCGTAATATACAATTATGTATACAATGTGCCCTCCCGGTTATTACCATAATGGCTTTATAGCAACTCCTGAACTTGGGCACAGGATGTACGGTTACACATTATATATATATTATGTATATATATATATATATATATATATATATATATATACAAATATGTATACAATGTGCCCTCCCGGTTATTACCATAATGGCTTTATGGCAACTCCTGAACTTGGGCACAGGATGTACGGTTACACATTGTTGGATTGCATTGTGGAGTCACGAGAGTGCTCAAACTGCGAGCAGTGAGCGAAGCAATATGCCAATAGTGAACACCTCTTACGAGGCTCTCCACCCAATCCAGAGAGTGCTCAAACTGTATGAACAGTGAGCGTAACATACAAATATGTATACAATGTGCCCTCCCGGTTATTACCATAATGGCTTTGTGGCAACTCCTGAACTTGGGCACAGGATGTACGGTTACACATTGTTGGATCGATTGTGGAGTCACGAATCAACTTAGTTATATATATAACTAAGTTGACTTTGGTCGTGTATCATGAATTTGATCCTTAGTTGGGTTTCAAATGGAGTTATAGGCTTCCCCTGCCTTGTCACCTCGAAAGAAAAAATCCCGGGAGGCCCACGTCTGAATCACATAAATCACCTCTTCGATTGCCAAGTTGCCAGCATGGTTGTCCTGATGGTGTAGTGGTTATCACACCTGACTAGTGTACATGGGGACTTGGGTTCAAATCCCACTCAGGGCAAATTTTCTTTTAAACATTTATTCAGTATATATATATATATATATATATATATATATATATATATATATATATATATATATATATATATATATATATATAAACAGAGAAACAACATAAATAGTGTTTCACGCAGTCGTAGGAGTGCTCGATGCAAATACATGCAGAGCGAAATACAATTTTAGATAGAAAATTTCTAGAGACAGTTACTCGAGTTTCACGCACTAAGCGATCATCAGACTGTGCCGTTGGAGGCGGTAGAAATAAAATTTAAACTAAATTAAGGAGGGCGGTTGGAATGATCCCGCTTATGATTGGCTGCATAGAACTTATTTTCATGCCGGCATTTCGTAATCAACTCAGATCTCTTGTTGAGGAGTGATGACCTGTCAGCAGTTAAGATGCATAGCTTCTCAGACAAACATAGATTGCATCGGGAAGGATGACCCTTGTAAGCGCTTGCTCGTTTAATAATGGACCATTTGATGGAGTAATCGGTGCCATTGTCCTTTAGATCCCAGATGTATTTTGAGAGAATATATATATATATATATATATATATATATATATATATATATATATATATATATATATTCAGTACTGCAGACACCTCCTAGTCAGACAGTACTGCAGACAGTACTAGGATGGAGGTATAGCTTAAAAAGCCACCCCAAATGTCCCACACATGTGGTAACATCTAAGCCATGCCAGAGTGCTCAAACTAGAAAACTAGTGAGCTATGCTTAATGCTACAGCAATGACTCATCCAAATACAGTGCTCAATTTGGACATGAAAGCAAAGCTCTGTATGCCAAAGAGCTATATATCTAACTACAGACAGTACTGTTTCGGCCTTCTGGGCCTCATCAGTGCAATGCTGATGCTAGGATGGAGGTATAGCTTTAAAAGCCACCCCAAATGTCCGAAACACGTGGTAACATCTAAGCCATGCCAGTCATGAAGGTCAAGAAATCAACTTCATAAAGGTCTTTAGCTGTATTTGCTCTACGTTTCGGCCGTCGCGGCCTTCCTCAGGATCGTACACTAGTTTGACAATAGCGATAACGGTTAGGTCAATATGAATTCAAATAATGAACTTACAATAAACGGTTAACTATGACGAAATAGCGATAACTTGACAAGTTCAAATAGATTAAAGGCGCGCGCGCGTGTAAATTTCGAGTAGGTCACGGTAATAATACAAGATCACAACAACAAGGAACTTAACATGATTAGAGTAAGTTATTTATCGCGGGCTTCAATTTGTTAATCAAAAAGATTTCTCTAGCTCTTCTGATTGCAACGTTACTATTTCGTACCTCCTCTAGCATAGTTAATTTAAAATATTGAAGGCCACAGGCCCTAAAATGTCTGACTATATAGATATATATATATATATATATAGATATATATATATATATATATATATATATATATATATACCCCACTAAATATATCATTATATCCATATATATAGCTTTGTTAGAGAGCGGGGATGTAATGATATATTTTGGGGTTTTCAAAATGTAAGCAAACATATATATTGCTGAGTGGAATCCCGATTTTTCGAATACTCGATTTTTCGAACTTCCGATTTTTCGAACCAAAACTCGTTTCCCTGCGATTTGATGTCAGTCAATACCAATTTCGATTTTTCGAACTTCCGATTTTTCAAACCAATTTCCGTTTCCCAATCGGGATTCCACTGTATATTTTTTGCGGAATTCTTTTGCGGTCACACGTGATCTTTTGCTCTGGTGCCGTGAAGGGAAAAGGACGCTTAATCCAACACTTCTTCGGCCAGAGTAACGTCTGTTTGTTCAAATCCGGCTGGACCTGCACTATGTGAAAAACTGAATGAAAGATATAACAGTTATTGATAAGATTCATCATTCGTGAAAGAAGGAATAATATGAGGGTCAAAATTTAAATGCATTTATATAGTAATCTTATCAAGTGACATTTATTGTAATAACCGTTTACTATTTGCAAGAAAAAAGCCCGCCAAAAAGGATATGCTTTACGCTTCGATCTCAAAATGTGCTCAATAGACCTATTTCGATACAGTATTAACCCTATCCAGACCGGAGGGGGGGGGGGGGGGGGGGGGGGGCTTTTGGAGCCCGCTTAGCCTTATCTTGGCGGCGAAGCCGGCGAGAAGAATGGGGCGAGGAAAACGCTCGTAATTCGCGGCTTCCACATGGCACTCGCGCGTGAAACCCAAATAGTAGAGCCCGCTCGAAATTTGAAGTTGTGTCGTTTCAAAACGGTCGATGCAATGACCACCAAATTTGGTGACTTTTCCTAAAATTTATCTGGAAACATTTTCCCGTTGGCGTCCTTTGTCCGCCGACATTGACGTTTCCATAGCAACCACTTTTTGACACCTATGTTTTACAAAATTAGCATTTTTCGCTTTAATCCAGACTATTTCAAAGTTTTCTTATTGAATTAATATTTTCCACTTAATTTAGCGATAATTGATCAAATTATGTATAATTATTTATTAATTAAGTTTAATTAACGGTAATTTTAGGAAAATAAGGAATATGAAAAGTAGAAATCGAGGATGGCGGATCGAAGTTTTTCTATAGGTATTTTCTCTCTATAATTTTATTATTGGTTCTTATTTTGGATTGTAAAACGTTTGCCCACAATAAACTAAGCTTTAGCAGTCCATTCGCTTTATTTTTCGGTGTTTTACCGAAATAAATACGTTTGGACTAATTCAACATGGCAGATCCAAGATGGCGGACAAAAAAATGGGAAATTTATTTACCTGTCTGTGTAATTCCATTATCTCTAAACATTCCTAAAAATGTCCTTTTCACTTGAGAAAGCTTTTCTGAATTCATTAGGTACATGAAAAGCCATAATTTGCAAAGTTATCTGTTCAAGTTTTTAAGAAAATGTACACATCACTTCTATGACGTCACACCCTGTTACCATGGCAACAAAGTGTACGATTTCATTAACTTTTTTTTTTAATTATTTTATTGCTTATCAAAATAATTTGCACAAATATGTAGTACATATAACACTACTATTCTAATACTAACATGCAAACTCACACACACACACACAAAAATACACTAACCTACATAACAAAAGCCTACTATGTAGATGAATAAAGACTTAAGAAATTATAATTTAATTTATTACAAAGGTATAATGCTTTGCCATTTCTGATAATGAACTAACTCTTTGTTATTTTTCTTAGCTATAAATAATTCTACTTGTTGCGTGTTTTGTATTTTGGCTTTGAGTAACGCCAGGCTTGGTTTAATATTTTTGAAACGACAAAAGTAAATGATTTGTTTTCCCATAATAATAAGATGGTTTAGTAGCCTGTTGTTTGGAGCATTGCTGTAATAACCGAATATGATTACCTTGAGGTCAATGTTTTCTTATTCTATATTACTTTGGTTTAGCCAAGTCGATACCGATCGCCAAAATTCTTGTACATAGCTACAATAAAAAAATAAATGTTCAAGGGATTCTTCGTGATCGTGGCAGAATGTACACATGGGAGAGGCAACGAGTTTCATTTTAAAAAGGATGTTATTTGTGTACAGAATGCGGTTCAAGATTATGTATTGAAAAACTCTGGTGCTGGGGTCAATGGTAGCTTACCCTGGAAACAAGTAGATGTTCTGCCAGTCCGAATGACTGATTGTATTGTCAAAAGATTTGGGCTGTTGGAGGGGTTTGTATTTTAATTATAAATTTCCAGTAGACAGATTTCGTATTCATCGACATCAGATCAGAAATCTTTACCCTTGACCCATCCGTCTTATCAGACATAATTCCTTTTTTCCAGTCGAAGGTAAAGCAGTATAGATTCCCATCAGTAAAAAATAATCACTCGCCGTAATGTTTCTTGCTCTAAAAAAATCCCAGTTCTTTAGTTTGTTTTCATTGGTCAGGATATCACGCAGTTTTGTGAAGCCAGCGTCAATAAAATTACTTTTAAAAACTGGTCTGTTATTAATTAAAATGTATTGGTTGTTCCAAATAACCTCATCCAGGACCTCATCTTTTGTTTTTGGCGTCTGTTGAATATTAAAGTTGTTCGACGACTCTTAAGTTAAAACGAACGATATTTTAAGCGAGAACGATGATTTATTTTTAAAAACTGGTCTGTTATTAATTAAAATGACCTCATCCAGGACCTCATCTTTTGTTTTTGGCGTCTGTTGAATATTAAAGTTGTTCGACGACTCTTAAGTTAAAACGAACGATATTTTAAGCGAGAACGATGATATTATTTTTTCAGTGCAGCTAGCTGTTAATCATGCGAAGGAATATTTTTAAAAATTAAGTCGGCGACTACTTTCTTGTGCCTTATTACATTCGTTTAATACATAAGCTTATAAGCATTTCTGTGCTACTTACCAGTCCTATTTCTGGCCAATCATGCTCGAGTAAGAGCTGTAAGCTTTCGGTGAAAAACAAACACACCGTGCACTGATATTGAGACGCCATCTTGATTCCGGCTCGTAGAAACTGGGCCGAGCAGGAATGGTCGAATGGAACGGTATTTTCCGGTTATTACTTACAGCAGAATAAAGTTAAATTACATTTCTTCGAACAAATTGAACATCCCTTGTTATTATGACGAATAAGCCGTTAAAAAAAATCACATAGCACTGCAAAATAGGCGCCATAAAAGCGTAAAGAACAGCATGATAGACCACGCGCGTACGGATGCGCGGTCAGCGCTGGGTACCAGAGTAAAATCAAAGCCCAACAGGGAAGGGCATGTTCAATTTTGTCTCAAAATTTTGTCAACCTGTCCTGTTATTCTGCTGTAAGGACGACCAGTCAGAATGGGAGCAGCACCTATTTTTGTGCGAAAAATGAGCCATTTATGGGCACGTGTCGAACGCCGAAAGCTACCGAACTCTCCTTCCTTTCAGTTATATTATACAAGGTAACATAAATGGACTAAAAATCGTTCAAATAGCGTAGAAACACTGTATAAAGATAGAACACAACACCAATAAATATTTCAACGATTTTATTCGGCAATTTTGATTTTTTATATTGCTCAAAACGTTCAATTCGAAATTCCATACAATGTCTTATATTTTCAAATATCATTAATATGCAAACAATACGCTTGGGTTTCCTGTGGGCAAAACGGATGGCCGAGCCGTTTAAAACGGTTAATACCATGAACGGATGAAATTGAACGGCAGAAGAAAAATTTCGAACGGATGAACACCAGAAGAAAAATTTTGAACGGCTGGCTGTAAACGGCTAAAACGGATATCGAAAGACGCGAAGGAACAATTAAAATCAAAACCCGAGTCTTTTTCGGTCTTAAAATCAAAACTCTTCAAGTAAATTGCATGCTTAATGTTTACATTTACCGTGTCGAGCACTGTATGTACTAACCGAAGCACAACTCTGCGTTTTGCTAAAATTTGCATACGAGACAGTGTTGGTAACGCAACACACTTTTTGACTCTCAGCTTCTAAGAACTGTCTGTTTCCTTTGTTGTTTTGCTGGACAAAATTAAGATTAAGCTTTTCCAAACTCCCTGCTTTCATTTCCAAGTATCGTTTCGGCAATAGAATGACTACGTCCTATGGAGTTGATTTTTCTTTTGAATGCGTGTCTATAATTCTGTGAATAGCGAGATGTTTATATCCAAAAGGTATCAAATTAACAAATTGACGTCAGTTTTTATGCGTCTGTCCTCTTATTTCGTCATAACATTGTCAAAGTGCTGTGGATCCACTCGCCTACGGCTCGTGGATCCACAGCAAAAACTGACGTCAATTTGTTTTTTACAATAACAAAACGCCAAAGCTGATGTTGAAACGAAGGAAGGAGATGCAAGATGAGATCGCCACAAAACCAGAATTTCTTCGCCATAATTCGGAGAAACACGAGCTCGTAAATTAAAAGTTTGGGTAGAGTAAGTCAGAAACACATAGAAAAATTGGAATTTTGAAACTAAACTTTATTCCGGTTAAAATTGTTCTCAAATAATTTAGTTGGAATGAAATGGATTTTAGTTGAAATGTATTGTTCGTTTCCCGTAATCTGATTGGTTAGTTTTGTCTAAGTGGCCCCGGTAACAGTAGCAGCACAGTAACAATTATGAGAATCATATGTTTATTTTGTTTTTGTTTTTTTTTGCTTTCCCAGGTTCAGCTAGCTGCAACTGCTTGGGCGGAAACAGGAGAATTCCATTGCATAATTGCCGAAAGCGACGATAATAAGCATAGGTCAATTCGGCGGACCGTTGTAGAAGTACAGAAATCAAGTAACTTTTTTTTTTGTCGGAGAGGCTGAAAACATCTTATAGTGTTGTTAATGTTTATGTTTATGTCATTAATGTTTCAAAAAAACAACGCATCTTACATATCACTGCTATTCAAACATATCATCGAGAAAATTAAACACAAAATCTAGAGTTACTATGTTTTTAAAGGCATCTGCAGGGGTTTTTTATTAAAATAATTTCCATTTCAACGCTTTACTTTTACTGTTCCCACAACGAACATGGAAATTACCATATTCCTTTCCTTAGAACATGCCGATGTCCTTTCCTTCTCAGTGACTCAGAATGTAAAGGAGTATGGAAATTTACATGTTCCTTCGCGCTGCAGAATGCAAATGAACATGGAAATCTCCATGTTCCTTGGGGCTACTAAAAGTAATGGAACATGGAAATTTTCATGTTCCTTCGGGCTACTAAACGTAAAGGAACATGGAAATTTCCATGTTCTTTCGCGCTACAGAATGCAAAGGAACATGGAATTTCCATGTTCCTTCGGGCTGCAAGTAACCTTGCATAAAATCGACAAATAATTTACTATGTCGACATATTCTTTGTTTCACTACATTTAATTTGGAAGGAAATGTACAAAATGAGTTAAAATTTACCGGTTGTATTAAAATTTGGTAAAATACTGCCAGCTTTAATAAGTTTAGAGAGGAAGTGGCAAATAAATAATTAAATTAGCTTAATATTGCCAGGAAATCGTTGTTTTAGAATATCCCCGATGGTTTTAGAACGTGTTTTTCGTCCCAATCCAGGTATAAAGTAGAAAGAAATGGCATGGACCATAACAAAAGGCTTGGTTACTAATGAATGTTTATTATGGCATCGACCGTTAAAATGGCATCGACAGTTTACGAAAGGGAAATCAGCGTCGCGGGCATTTTTTTCGTAATTGTTCATAACAATAAGAACAAAGAACTCATATCACACATATATTTTTTTCTAGGTGCAGTGTTTTTAAGGTTACAGTGTACCTTCGGGGGTGTCTCCAGTATAACAGCTCTAGCGTCTTAAGATTACACTTAATATACCTAAACCCAGATATCAAATTAAAGCTTATAGAGCTGTCTATCTAAATATGGAAACCGTTTGCTAATAAAATGAATTGTCGAATTTTTTACGACGTCTAAATTCGAACGTCCGAACCAGCTTTAAAACGCTATAACTCAAAGCGATTATTATATTTTGCTAATTTGATTTGTTCTCGGATTTCCGGACACGAAGCGCTAAAAAAAAGTGTCGGCGATTTCCCATATTCAATTGCAGTGAAAAGTTACAGAATATTTTCGAAAAGGGGAGAAAAAAACTTGGAATGATCGCACGGAAATGCCTCTTGACGAAAAATTTTTCGGAATTAAGAAATTCGCCGACACGTTTTCGTTGAATATATGTTAGCCTAACTTCTGTCCAAATTTAAGGAAAATCGAACAAATTCCCTTTGAGTTGTAGCTCTTTAAAATGTCCCCAACAAGCGAAAAATTAACTTTGAGAAAACGGCGCTTAAAAAAACATATCGCTTAATAAACAAACTCCGCCCACAAAAGTTATACCGTCATTTCTCCGTCAATTTTCACTATTTTTCGATAATTTTTTTTTGGATGGAAGTTCATTCTGTAAACTTTATTTTAACGCCAAAAAAAAATTTTCAATAAATTTTCGATCTGAAGGTACACTGTAACCTTAAAGATGGAAGTTTACAGTTTCTTCGTCCTTGCGACATTGATTATTTTAACTGAAGGTAAGAAATAAAGAATCAAATATGAAGCGCTCTTTTTATACTTAGTGGATGGCGGACTGAGACGAGTCATTTTGTAGAAGTTCAACATTTGAGCAATTAATTTAGTTTCGAAAAAGATGAATAAAAAACATGACCTAGTGTAACAGAGATGCATTATGTGAAATGAGAAACAACACCATGACCAAATGCGTAAAATTTGTTGTGACCTCAGAAGAAAGTCCGTGCATTGCGTAAGTAAACAGATTTAAAACATTATGTCATCCAGTTCTCTCTTATTTCAAAAAATGCGTATTTGTGTCTCGCTATGACATGTTTTTAATTCACCATTTTCAGCACAAGATTTGTTTTATGCCTCCTAGCACGAGAGCTTGCTCAGTCACAGGCTACTCATTTGAAGACAACATTTCAACATTTAAAATCATTTTGAAGTCCGCAGATCGGTTTTGATTCTCCAAAGCTCGAAGTATTATGCACTGGTCAGCGGAATTGCAAATAAAAGTTTACAGCTGATCGAGTCACAGGGCGCCCAGGCTCACAACAGGAATCCACAACGACAAAAATATAAGGATTTGTATGGGATTTTATCATGAGTTTGATAAAATATCAAAATTATAAGTAAACATCCATTAAAGTGTTAATACCTCATTAAATAATGTCTATCTGTTGTTTCCTGACGGCTTTATGGCTTCTAAACGGCATTTTAGCGAGTTTTGGTATTTCTGGTTTGACTTGACCTAAAAGAAGTAAAGGCAGAACTTGCTATTCCAAGTCACTCCAACGAAAAGCGACTACAATTACCTTCAATCGATTCCAATCGCTCCAAAACTTCGCTCGAGTAAAGAGCGAGTCCGTTCCTTTCTATGCATCTCACATTTAGCTCCAAAACCGCAGTCATCGCCTCATAAAGACGATAAATACAACCAAAATATTCAATGCTCTCTAATCCTTGGATGGTCGGACATAAAAGCTGGTTACGGGCGGGTAACAGGCGCCCGTTGGCTTGGCTTAGCAGCCAGGCCGTTAGGTTTAAAACCCTCTCGTCGGGGAGGGACACAAGCAAATCAACCGTTGCAAAACTGGATTCGCACAAGTACCGAGGGGACGCCTTGTCAACATTAGAGCCGCCCGCCTGGTTGTTCGAAAAGTTGGCGGAACTACTTCATCTTTCTTGTTTCAACTTCAAATTCCTTCTATAAAGTCGAGAATAGCTGCGGTTACAGGAAGCGTTTTTACTAAGGAAAATTACCTAGGCTTTAATACGGCGAAGGTAACGAGAACGTGAAAAAAAAAAAAAAAAAAAAATAACAATAGGTTTAATTAACAAAAACGACTATGCACGTGCGTTACACATTTTGGTACATTTCTTTGCCGTTCTCTGTAAAAACAACAACGTCAAGTGATCAAATTTGAGGTTTCCATTCTCTTTCATAGCTTGAAATCCTTTCTTTCGAATTAACGGCTCCTAAACAGTAGACAATTACTGCAAAGAACTGCAAATCAGTTCTTTTAAAAGCAACCACGACGGCAACAACAAGAAAAACGTCAGTTAAAAACTTTTAAAGTACCTCTCAATTATTGCAAATTGTAGGACTTTCAGTAATTTGTCTAATGTTTGGGAGCCGTAAATTCGCAAGAAAGGAGTTCAAGTTCAGCCGAGAAAAGAAACATCGAATTTGATCATTTGACGTTGTTGTTTTGCAGAGAACGGCAAAGAAATGTACCAAAATGTGTAACGCACGTGCATAGTCGTTGTTTTGCTAACAAGAAACTGCCAGTAGCCTATACTCATGCGCTCGTGTAAGAAAGTTTTATCGTTTATTTTAAACGGGTCACGCACCCCTCCCCCCACATGGTGCCACACATTGCACCATCACTCAAGACATGTTGATTGAAACTACCTATTTTCTCTGGGGAACTCGCACACAATGCCCCTCTTTTCCTAATTACTCATGCGCGTAGCGGCATGAGGTAAGGTTTCGGCTCCGTTTTTCTTGTTATTTTTATTTTTTGTGTCACGATTTTGCATGCAAATTTATGCACGCATATTTTAGTGACCGGGTCCTCGGGTCACCAACATATTCTACAAAAATGGCTGCCGCGCTCGGCATGTGCTTGGTTTTTAAAACCGTAGTTTCGTGTCATCGCATTAATAACTCACATTTAAAATATTTAAAATGGAAAGAGAAAGCTTTAAAGAATACCCAAAACCGCTATAGTGGAGAAAAAGGAGAGCTTTCAGCAACTGAATCTTGCTTCAAGGAAATTCATACGCTGCTATCAGTGCGGGGCGATCAAAACCGAAGACGCAGATTTCTTACAGATGAGGGACTTTACCGTAAAAGAAATTACAATTTTTTGGTGAGAATTTATGTTGATATCAATTTGTGATTCACTTTTCTCTGTGTTCTGGTTAGTTTTGAGGAAATAATTATAAAACATGCTAAAATTCAATCGTAATGACATGTGATTATTTATATGTAAACAAAATATCTAACTTCACACGCGTCGCCTACGCAAATATGTCTGTGTATGTTTTGCAATTTTCATTTCCAAATCAGTTTCTAGGGCAATTTTCGATACAACTGGTGTACTTTATTCGAAAATTAGTCATACTAGTCATTCTAGACCGAGTAAAAGTTTTTGTGCATAATTCTGTTATTGAGATTCGCTAAAATTGAAAAAAATAGCCCGGTCGTTTGCTGATTTCATTGCTTTTAAAAGTAGTCTTTTCAAATATAACGGGAATAAGTCACGGTTTGGGAAATAAAAGACGAGTGTGTATTTGATCGGGAATCAATAAATTAAATATTCAAAGCGAGACAGATCAAAGGCTCCTTGCGAGCCAAGTCGTGAAAATGAAACAACCATCTGGGACCTTTTCCTACCCTGCACAAGGTACTTCCCTTATGTTGCAGATCCACGTATCAATATATTTTACCAAAGAGGATCTCTAAAACCTTAAAACCTTCGTGCGTAGCTAGTATTAACACGAAGGAATGTGTTTACTAGCGAAAATGAAAATTACGGACAAACTTCGTCGCCCATTCGTTGTCGTTGGTATATCGTCCAAGGTATGCCTACGACACGAGGTATTCTCAAGCGGTCACCCATCCAAGTACTAACCTCGCCCGACAGGGCTTAACTTCGGTGATCAGACGAGAACCGGCGCATGTCAAACAGTGTTCCTAAAGTTTACGATGAGCGAGTGACTTTTCTCCAGTAATCGCAATAAGTCGTATTCACGACTTAAAAACGTGTTTTAGCGTGTTCTTTAGTGTGTCACGCAAAATTCGTTGAGGGGGGAAGGGGTGCATGACCCGTTCAAAACAAACCATAAAACTTGCTTACGCAAGCGCATGAGTGTAGGCTACAATGGTAGCCTCTTGTTAGATATATGCGCCGTGCAGTATGTGGCCCAAGGGGACGTATTACGTAGCCATATACTTTGTGTTCAGTATAAAGTGCTCGTCTTACGCCAAAACATTCCTCAGTCTTTTCGAAAGGGACGACCGTCACATAGCTTCGTTTATTAATTCAAGGTTCATCGCTGCCTCCTCTACTTTAGTGTTCATGGCGTCGCAAGTTCCCGTCCCAATCGATAATTCTACTTTAGCAAGTTATCGACGCCCCGGCTGCTCAAGCTGCCCAAGCAGTCCAACCTGCTCCGGCCCAGCGAAATGACGACTTTTCAGACGGTCAAGCGCAGAATGTTCTTCCTCCACCTAGGATAAAGAACCGGCTGATAATTTAGTGGGTATCTGCTTTGTTCATTTTACAAGAGTGGAGTGTGATTGTTATCACCAGTTTGTGTGTCACTCCCATTTTATTATTTTCTTCGAGTTTTTGTTTCGTTGGTTTTAGGGCAGTTAGCTCTTTGCAGCGAGCGAGTGCTGTCTTGCCGAATTTATTGTTATCGCCGAGTCGTTGTCTCGCCGAATTTTAGTTGTTAGGGCGTGGTTGTCTCGGCGGAGTTAGTTGTTGTTTGCGCGTTATGCCTCGTCGGTTTTAACACGTTGTCTTGAATTTGTTTCGCCGATGTTATTTTGTTGGGATAGCGGGTTTGTCTCGCCGAATTTTGTTGTCATAACGAGTTGTCTCGCTGAATTTCGCTGTTTGGGCGTAGTTGTCAAGCCGTTGTCTCGTCTATTACAGCCGTTTTAAGGAGTGCGTCTCGATGTTAGCCGTCATAGCGGTTTTCTCTAGCCCAAATTTTGCTATGTAGCGTAGTTATGTAGTTGCCGAAGTTTTTACTGGGATAGCGAGTTTGTCCCACTGAATTTTGTTGTAATAGCGAATTTACGTGCGATTGCGAGTTCGTCTCGCGGAAGTTACATGTGATAGCAAGTGTGTCTCGCCAATGTTTGTCTCGCCAAATGTCCATATGACAGCGAGTGTGTCTCGCGTAGTTGGCGATTACGAGTTTGTCTCGTGATATCAACATGAGATTGCGAGTGTGTCTCGCGGAATGGGCGATTGCGAGTTTGTCTCGCGGAATTTACATGTGATAGCAAGTGTGTCTCGCCAATGTTTGTCTCGCCAAATGTCCATATGACAGCGAGTGTGTCTTGCGTAGTTGGCGATTACGAGTTTGTCTCGTGATATCAACATGAGATTGCGAGTGTGTCTCGCGGAATGGGCGATTGCGAGTTTGTCTCGCGGAATTTACATGTAATAGCGAGTGCGTCTCGCGGAATTGGTGATTACGAGTTTGTCTCGTGGTGTTAACATGTGATAGCGAGTGTGTCTCGCGGAATTGACGATTGCGAGTTTGTCTCGCGGAATGTACGTGTGATAGCGAGTGTGTCTCGCGGAAGTGGCGATTGCGAGTTTGTCTCGCCGAATTTACATGTGATAGCAAGTGTGTCTCGCCAAATTGACGGTTGCGAGTTTGTCTCGCCAAATGTCCATGTGACAGCGAGTGTGTCTCGATCGCGGAATTGGCGATTACGAGTTTGTTTCGTGGTATTAACACATGATAGCGAGTGTGTCTCGCGGAATTAGCGATTGCGAGTGTCTCACCGAATGTACGTGTGATAGCGAGTGTCTCTCGCCGAATTTTGTTGTTGTGGCAAGTTAGCCTTGCAAAATTACTTTGCTGCGGGCGCAAGTTTGTCTCGCCGAATTTTGTTGTTGTACCAAGTTTGTCTTGCTACGTTTCCTTGTTGCAACGCGCGATTTTGTCTCACCAAATTTTGTTGTTGTAGCAAGTTTGCCTTGCTAAATTACTTTGCTGCAACTTTGTTGTTGTAGCAAGTTTGTCTTGTCAAATTAGTGTTGCAACGCCCGAGTTTGAATCGCGAATTTTGTTGTTGCATGAGGTTTTGTCTTGCTAAATTTGTTTGTTGCAACAAGTGAGTTACCTCATTGCCGAATTTAGCAAGTTCGTCTTGCTATATTTATTTGTTACAGCTCAGTGTGTATGTCACGCCGAATGTGGTTGTTGCAGAAAGTTATTGTTTGTTGGAGGGCGTCATTTGCCTTGCTGTATAATTTTGTTGTTGTAGCAAGTTTGTCTTGCTTAATTTGTCTGCTACGGGGCCCGAGTTGTCTTGCAGCTCACTGAATTTGTTTGTTGTTTGACTTAGGAAATTTCTTTGTTACGGTGAGTTTGTCGAGCCGCATTTTGTTGCCGTTATATAATTATGTAGCAAGTTTTAATTTGTCTTGCTCGTGTGTTTGTTGCTGCGAGCTTATTACGCCGAAAAGTAAATTGTTAAGCGCGTTTGACCTGCTAGCTTCCTGCTGAATTTATTGGATATAGAGAGTTTAATCTCCACGAGTTACAAGGGTATGGTGGTGAGGTTATTTCGCCGAGGTTATTTCGCCGAGGTTATTTCGCCGAACGTAGTGGTATGTAACAAGGAGTGACTTATCTCACCGAATTTATAACATTGCGATCATAATGCACCAATTTTTGTTTTATAGAAAGTATGTCTCAGCAATTATTATATAGCAAGGTTGCCTCGCCGAATTCACCGATTGATTTCGGTTTTGTTGGTTATCGATTCTGTTATATTTGCTCTAGCGGGCTCATCTGCAACAACCAGCTTGTTTCTTTCTCTGCTTGTTTTCTCAGCAGCTATGCGCAGCGAGGTTTTCGCGCTAAATGTGTTATGTAAAGAGCGAATTAAATCCTCGCGGGGAAAGCCTTCATTTATCTTAGGCAGAGCACTTCCAGGCCCGATCTTAGTGGATATCAATCCTACTCTGTTTTCTGGCTTTGTATTATCTTTTAGTGCCCGTCGAATAGTTTGTATTCTGTCTGTTTCCGTGGGTGACCTTTTTGCGAAGCTTCCTCGAAGGGATTGTCTAATATCCTTCATTGCTCTGTCCCTGGACGGGGTATTTCGGGGTTGCTTCGCTTTGGGGTCATACCCATCTATTAGCGGTGTTTCTTTCAATGTTTTTCCTCAGTGCTCGGAATGAGGCTGTGTGCCTTCGTTTTTCTGCTTGCTGGTGTTCTGTAAGGGTTAACCCCAAAGCGCAGCGGCCCCGGTGCCCTCATTACATTAGGTTTCCAAGTTATTGGTTACGGACTTGGCTAGCATGTACTTTTTGAAAACCCAGACCTTTTTGCTGTTTTTTTTTGTTTTTGGAGGTAGACGTTCATAGACTTACGATGTCGAGAAATGGGAAAACATTCTACAACGTAATCCTAGCTAGAGCTGTTGCCATTTCCGGGTTGCTTTGCAACAATTCGTTAGTTACTCTTTACTTCCCTGTGCCCCTGTAGCGGTGGTAGCCGTTAGTGCTTCAAATTTGGCATACAGCGTGGTGACTACTTTTCCGTCCTGTTTCTTATTATAAGGCTCCCTTTCATAAAGTCAGTACAACCACTAGGATAGACTCTCTCAAAGTCCGTTTAGTTTGAGTTTGCGGCAAGTCTACCACAAGGAAGGAGGGTTTTCTGAGTTATGGGAGGAGGATACATGATCTTCAGCTTTTGGAGTCATTTAATGGTCCCCTACTGGAGTTACTAGGGGAGTAATCGCCGACAGGCTGATTCTCCCCATATCTCATCACAGCCCGGGCATTGTTTGCCGGGGATCCCGGTGAGAATATATTACTATTTTCTCTGGGGAACTCACACACAATGCCCCTCTATTCCTAATTAGATATATGCGTCGTGCAGTATGTGGCCCAAGGGGACGTATTACGTAGCCATATACTTTGTGTTCAGTATAAAGTGCTCGTCTTACGCCAAAACATCCCTCAGTCTTTTCGAAAGGGACGACCGTCACCTAGCTTCGCCCACCCTCCTCCCGGCAGCGATGAACCACTCTTCTCCCCTGGGAGCTACTCGCTCCCAATCGCCTCGGGCTGATTCTCCCCATATCTCATCACAGCCCGGGCATTGTTTGCCGGGGATCCCGGTGAGAATATATTACATTTTTTCCTGTACTCGCGTTGCATATTTAATTTACTGAATCCACACCTCCCCCCACCGACGGATGGCAATATCTTTTGACCCCCCCCCCCCCTCCCATACACCCGGATTTTTTGGCCCGCTAGTTCCCCCTCCTGCCTGGATTTCCAAGTCCAGAGATCCCTCCTACTGACTGGATTTCCAATTAATTTTTGGAAGCCCAAAATATACAGGTAATGAAAAAAATACATGTAATCGCATTCAGGAGATTCTGCTTTTATAATGTCAAAACTGTGGTGATGAGTGCAATAAATTGGTGAAACATTTTAAAAATAAATATTGTGTAACGCATCGTGGAAAACAAACCCTGTGATTTCAAGACCAAATCGAAATGAATTTTTTCTATAAAGCTAGTTCCTTAAATAACTGCTTTGATTTTGCCATTACAGTTTTTTCCAGGCTTCGTTTCATGCAAATTCCGTGTGCATGTGAAATGTAATTCGATCGCGTGCGAAATGTAATTCGATCGCGCGCTGTTTTTCATGATCATGAATCCAAAATATTTTTTCTAAAGGTCAAAACGTTTTAATGAAACTCATATTTCTTTGAATGAAAATGTCGTTCCCTTGAATAAAAGAGTTAAACGCTTATCAGAATTCAGTGATTTTCTGCTTCCGGAAGGCTTGGAGATTTTTTTATCCCAATTGCAGCGCGGAGCGCTGGTAGCGTCTGCGAAATATATTTATTTATAAATAAACATCACACAATAATATTTAAATACAGCAACCTGCTTTATTATATCTGGTGTTTTCTAACATTTCCGACTTTTCCTGTGTATATAGAATGTCATTCTTGTCCGTAAAGATGATTCGCATAATGTTTTCGCGAGAATCAAAAAAAATCTTGAAAGGAAACTTTATTTCTGATTATAAACGTTTGGTAGAACGAGGCATTTGAAAACAAAAGAAACCAAAAAACAAAGTATTGAAAATTGCCCGAGAAACTGATTTGGAAATCAAAATTGCAAAAAAATTCACAGACATCTTTCTTTGCGTAACGCGACGCGTGAGAAGTTTAATAGAACTATAAAATTCAAGTCTTGTTTTTTTACATAATATCATGGAAATTTTCTCCAAAACTAACGAGAACACAACTAAGAAAACGTCAACCACAAATTGATATCAACATAAATTCTCACCGAAAAATGTAAATTCTTTTATGGTATAAAGTCCCTCGGCTACTTGAAAATTCTGAAAACTCCGCTTTCGAAGTTCCTCGAAGCAAGATTTCGATCATTTTATTTTGCTCAGCGTGGATCCGCGAAAGTGTTGTTTTTCGTCTTAAAATCAAACAATTTGTTGTTCGTAAAAATGTTTGTTGAATCAATAGATAATTTATAGAACCATTGAAGAAATACACTGCCTTTTTGGTCGTTTTTGTCTTTGGATCGAGAACCCAGTCAAATGCAACGCATGCGCAGTTGACCAAAAAATGTGACTGGATATTTTAGCGACTTTCCTAGGAAATGTGCTGATTTCTAAGGAACCACTCGTTGGAATTTAACGAAATTTGGCACAATAATAGTTCCGAAAATGCCGAACTCATCTACCATCAGACATTTGTAATCTAACGGAGGAGATTTTTACAAAACACAAACATAGTAAACCACAAATTACGGAAGATCCCTCTGTTAAAATTACATGAGACCAGTGTTAACATGCCAATAGTTTACGAGTTTACTGGAGACAAATGATGGACAAAATATAACGACTAGATTTTCTGAAAATAAACGAAACCAAATACTGCAGACTGATTTACAATCCACTGTGTTGCCATGGAAAGACCCTAAAAGCTGAACAAGAATATCAAAATATAAAACTTGTTGCTTAATCGTATGCTTCACCATTTTTGGGCGCTCAAAAATGACAATGAATGACGCATAGGTACAGTGAATCTGTGTTCAGCCACCTTAAAGAAAGCTCTAGTTTTTCCCCACAGCAGCGGCTTCTGAGTATTCTTTAAAGCTTTCTCTTTCCATTTTGAATATTTTGGATGTGTGTTATTACTCCGACAAGACAAAACTATTGCTTTGAAAGCCAAGTACATGCCGAGCGCGGCAGCCATTTTTGTAGAATGTTTATGTGACCTGACGACCCGGTTTGTAATAATATATGCATGCATAAATTTGCATGGACAAATGTAACACTAAAAAAATTAAAATTAAAATAAAAAAAAAATGGCGAAGAAAACGGCTCCCAGACCTTACCTCATGCGCGCTATGCGCATGAGGTAAGGTTGTTTTTTTTTTCACGTTCTTCTACCTCCGCCGTAAAGCCTGGGTAAATTAATTTACCTAGGTAAAAATGCTTCGTGTAACCGCAGCTATTCTCGGCTTTATAGAAGGAATTTGAAGTTGAAACAATAAAGATGAAGTTGTCCCGCCAACTTTTCGAACAACCGGGTGGGTGGCTCTAATGTTGACATGGCGTCCCTTGGGTACTCGTGCGAATCCAGTTTTGCAACAGTTGTTTTGCTTGTGTCCCTCCCCGACGAGAGGGTTTTAAACCAAACGATCTGGCCCCGGTTGTTCAAAAGGTGGAAAGCGCTATCCACCGGATAAATCACTATCCAGTGGATAACACAAGGATTTTGTTAATACTTATCCACTAGATAAGGATTTATCCGGTGGATAGCGCTATCCACCTTTTGAACAATCGGGGCCTGGCCGCTACGCCAAGCCAGCGTGCGCCTGTTACCCGCCCGTAACCAGCTTTTATGTCCGACCATCCAAGGATTAGAGAGCATTGAATATTCTGGTTGTAGTTATCGTCGTTATGAGGCGATGAAAGCGGTTTTGGAGCTAAATGTGAGATGCATAGAAAGGACCGGACTCGCTCTTTACTCGAGGGAAGTTTTGGAGCGATTGGAATCGATTGAAGGTAATTTTTGTCGCTTTTCGTTGGAGTGACTTGGAATAGCGAGTTCTGCGTTTACTTCTTTTAGGTCAAGTCAAACCAGAAATATCAAAACGCGCTAAAAATGCTGTTTAGAAGCCATAAAGCCGCCAGGAAACAACAGGTAGACATTATTTAATGAGGTATGAATACTTTAATGGCTGTTTATTAATAATTTTGATATTTTATGAAACTCACGATAAAATCCCATACAAATCCTTATATTTTTGTCGTTGTGGATTCCTGTTGTGAGCCTGGGCTCCCTGGGCATGAACCACCATCCCAAACAAAGACAAATTAATTGTCACACACAAAGATATTTCAAAGTAACTGAAGAGTAGATTTATGTGAACCGCCCTTTCAGGTAACAAGAATTTACCACTGGGTCGTTTACGTAATCCGAAATATGTCCAAATTATATAAAACGACGGAGTTACCCGATACCCTCTTTTATAAACGATGTAAAAATATGAATTTCTCTTCGGCTTTCCCTTCAATTCAGCTTTTTCTTCAAGCACCAGCAACACTGTAGCTACCAACATGTATCAAATTACAATTTTCTTTCAACAGGAAAACACCACTGCAACAAAAAGATTGACTTGGCTATCGTTATAGACGCTTCCGCAAGCATCGGTGAAGACAATTTCAACCTGGCTAAAGAATTTGCTAAGAAACTGACGAAGCGATTTGCAACCTCCAAAGACAAGGTTCATGGTCTGTTGTCGCGTACTCTCAGTACATCAAAATTCTCACTAAGTTCAGTGATTATAACAACGAGAAGTCGATCGAAAATACCTTGGACAACATTTTCTACGAGGCGTCCTCAACTGGCACTGGCAAGACAATGGAGGCGGTCAATTTTGAGGTGTTTTCAGCCCTGGGTGGGGCAAGGAGCGGGAGAGCTGGTAAGGAGTGTTATTGTTGTTGCTGTTTATCCATTGTTGTTTATAGAGCCTACTTGTTTAGGATTGTAACGAGTAATATTTATGTTTTTTTTCCTTTTAGAACCCAAATCTGCAATAGACCGTAAACGATTCGTAGGATCTACGAAAGACCTAATCTGCCAAAAAAATGAACAAATATAACCGACAAACTGCAATGCTGATCTGACTACGTAAAAAAGTAGACTTTGCGAGACACCAATACGACAGAAACCGATAAAGCAGGGTAGCAACCGCTGACAGCTGTTTCGTTGTTATTGCAACTCATCAGCGCGGTTTAGCAACTAAACACGACTGCAAGAATAAAGTTGTAAATAGATTACACAATGACCCGTTCACCATATAAGATTCCGTAAATGAAACCAACTTGTCACCCGCATTACGCGTGCCATATCACGTGTTGCGGGGAACAAGCCGTCCCAAGATGTCACAATGGTGTACATGGCAAGTCAGTGTAGACATCCAAACGCATGGACAAAACCATGCTGAAAGAAAACACAGCATACCGGATCTAGTAAAGACCTACGGTCTTTTAAGCCTTGTTTGTTGGCATTTATACTTATAACATTTAAAAAAAAATGTACTTTCTGGAGCTCCTGGTACATGTACTTTCAAATTTTCAGGCGAACAAATGAAGATTATCGCCTATTTGGTTTCTAAACGGTGAATATTACTAAACATGACAGCCTCAATAAGATCTTGAAATGATAAATAAAAACGAACGCAAAAAAGAGAAATAAGTTTCATAAAGCTAAATTTCCAATAAACGCTGTTGGCTCAAATTGTAAAACTGAATCGAGGACAATGACGTAATGGGCCCAGTGTTTATTTGTTGGTTATACACTGCAAGTTAAGTATTTCTCAAGCAAGAGTTTGACTCAGGCACACTTGAGATTATCAAGTAACACTTTTGGGGAAACACAAGTAACATATTTGGGGTGTACACCTGATGCAAAAGTGTATTCATGTGTATTCGGCTTGAAACATAAGCTGTTAATCACTATCAATTTTTGCGCCGCTGCACACGTCTTCCAGTTGGCTTCTGTTTTCCCATTGGTCATTGTGAATTTGCGACGTAATTTGGCTCCTTTGAAATAGACACGTTTTCATGGTCACAAAGTGGGTTTCAAGTATGTTCATTTTACCTGTTCGCCTACAAAGTAGGTTTCAAGTGCGTTCAGGATGTATTTAGAAGCCCTAGTGTAAAACCACCAACTATCGAGAAAATAAGGTAATCTTTCTCATCAAATCTTTTTTGAATTTGTTCCAGATGTAAAGGAGGTGAACGTGGTTGTTACAGATGGTTATAGTGGCATTGGAACCGAGGTTGTGAAGACAAAAGTTGATCTTATGAAGAGCAGGAGAATTGAAATGTTTACAGTCGGAATAACTAAAAGGATGAAAGATGAAGAATTGCACGTTTTATCGAGTCACCCCGTTAAACGCCATTTATTCAGACTAAATGATTGTAATGGTATAAAAGAAATAGTCGACTCTATCGTTCAGCAAGTTTGCAAATAGTCTAACAGTTTTTACTTAAATATAACTTATTAGCAATTTTTAACAAATTTTAATTCCAATATTTACTTATTAGTAATTTTAAACTAATTTTAATTTTAATATATACTTAGCATATACTTATGTTCAAAAGCTAATTACAGACGCTTTTTTTATAATACATCAGTCAATTCCAGCAGTACCCAAGTTCCCCCTGCCCCTCCCCCCCCCCCCCCCCCCCCTCTGCCCGGGACAACCACCGGGCATTTGCATTTTGTGAAAAACAAAATAGCAAATACCCCATGGCGGGGATAAAAAATGCTGTGCAAATGCTGCGGGGTATAGTAAACAGGGAAGGGATGGGCACTGCTGAAATTAACTAATGCATAATTTGGCAGGTAATAAATTACAATGCGACTCGGCTGTAATTGCAGCCACTGAATAAAATAGACCGTAAAAATAAGCCACTTCAGCCGAAAAAACATCTCCTGTTATTAGAATTGTTAGTGCTTGTGTAATGCAGCTTTGATCGTAGTTGTCAGTTATAAAGTTGATATTTGTCTTCAACGGGATCAGTATTGGTTTTCACTCCTTATGCATCAGTCATTTTCAGCAGTGCCGTTCCGGGCGTTTGTGGGGTATTTGACGACGTTACAATATTAAGATGGTTCCGCCTATAGTACTCCCACTTTGTAAGACTTTTCAGACATGATCGTGATATGTACAATTAAAGCTAATTAATAAAATAAAAGCTTTAAAGACTCAGTGTTTTCCTCCGAGAAGGATTTGCACGTCTCTTAGTTTGATCATGTTGCAATAGAAAAAAAGAAGATATAAACGGACGGAAGATAGTAAGGGAAGAGATCCGTTGTAGTCAAATGATTTTCTCTTTAAGTGCTACGTCATTGTCAATGCCTAAAGACAGTTGACCGAAAAAGTGGTTCAAACTCTTGATAATATAATATTCTAATTAGTGGCCACTGAAGTGAAATCTATATTGAGCAGTAGTTTCCTTTAGTACCGTTTGCATCTGTTTCTATGAAGCAAGTGTTTATGCGATAGCATCGAAAGCTTCCGTCTCAACGGATAAATTCACCATCTGTGTCAATCATTTCTTTCACCCAGTCCGTGAGGACGCTCATATCGCTATAAACACCAAACTTGTTAGGCTCTCCGCACCCTACTCCCCACGAAACAATGCCGGTTAGATACCAAAGTCCACGTTCTTGGCATGCTAGCGGCCCTCCGCTGCCAAATTGACACGGCCCCACACCACCTTCAATTGCACCTGCACAGAGAGCTCTTTCATGTATAACGCCATCATATGTCTCCGGAATGTTGCACAGCTCTCTTGACACGAGAGGGACCTGGGCTTCAGAGAGTATGGTTGGATGAGGCCCATTGGAGGACAGTTTACCCCAGCCAGTAACGTAACACGCGCTACCCGGAAGAAACCTTGCTCCGTTGGGCAGCAGGCAAATTGGAAATATACTTGTTGTTAATGGCAACGTCTGCTTCAATCGAACCATGCCTGCGTTAGTAACATGCATATGACCAAACAATTAATTAAAGTCGTGTAGATCACTGCTTATAGAAGTTATTAAAAATAAGTAAGTACAGTCTGTCAGTAAAATGAAAGCTACATCGCACGAATTTCTGTGGTGCTGTTTATTATGCTGTACAGGGTCGGTTCTACCTTTAGAGTCTGTGGATAAAATCCTAAAGTGTGACCATTCAGATGAAAGCTGCTGAGCAGTACTTTTTCTGTGGTTCTGTTTATTATGCTGTAGCAAGGTGGTTCTACCTTGTGAGTTTGTGGATGAAATCCTAAAGTGTGACCATTCAAATGAAAGCTGTTGAGCAGTACTTTCCTGTGGTACTGTTTAGTATACTGTAGAAGGTAGCTCTAACTTTAGAATCTGTGCATGATATCCTGCAGTGTGACCATTCAAATGAAAGCTGCTGAGCAGTACTTTACTGTGGTACTGTTTATTATGCATGTACAAGGTGGTTTAAATTTTTCAGTCTGTGGATGGAATCCTAAAGTGTGACCATTCAAATGAAAGCTACTGAGCAGTACTTTCTTATAGTACAGTTTGTTTTTCAAAATGAAATTCGCTATTTTGTCACGAATCTTTATTATGGAAGGACTGAACGGGCGTTACACCGAATGACATAATACCTTTTAGTCAACTCACCAATATCATAGTCAGACGGGAACTCGTATGTTGGTGCATTTGTTTTGTATTCTGGATGAATATAGATGTTGGAAATTTCTAAACTTTTTTTGAGTGATCCTTTCACCGTCAAACTGTCTTCACCTGCAATAACACTCCATTGAGTGGGGATGGCATCTGCAAAGAAAATGACACTTAGCACAATTTTGGTTTTTAGACGAGATGAAATTGGACGGATGACTCTTGTCGAAGGAAAAACGATTATCTCGTTGAATAATAAGATAGCATAGATTGACTTATAGGTCCGTCAGTTTGGTAACCAAACAATATTCCGGTTGTACCCCTCCTTTATATAAATAAATAAATAAATAAATAAATAAGTAAATAAAATAAAATAAGTACTTGGAATTTTCAGTGGAATCCACGAGGTGGCTCTTACTTCCACCGTTTCCAGATCGAATTGGAATTTGAAAATGTTGGTTTTTATGGAGGGAGGAAAACCGAAGTACCAAGAGAAAACCTTCGGAGCAAGGACGAGAACCAACAACAAACTCAACCCACATATGACACCGAGTCCGGGAACGAACCCGGGCCACATTGGTGGGGGGTGAGTGCTCTCACCAGTGCGCCATTCCTGCTCCCAAAGCCCACCAAAGTTGCTTATAAAATCAGCAATTCTTTACAAAACGTTGCACCAATTGAACTAAAACAATGTTATTTATCACGACATTTTTTGCTTACCAGCCAAAAACTCGTAAGAAGTTTTATAAGCCCAGGGCTTATAACCGGGATTTTACGGTATGCTTATTTGTGTGATGGCATGCCACCCTGAAAAGTTTGAATGTAAGTCCTCTAAAATGAGCGGAAAATGCATCTAAAATTGGTAATCGTTATTGACACATGACACAAATGACACAATGTCTTTAATGGTTAAATGATCCGTAACATGCACTGTCATTTATATCTTAATAACCAAACATGTCCGTACATCGGATAATTAGAACTTTATAATGTGTCAGAGGAAGCAAAGCCGAGGGTGCGAACACTGTGCTAATTTTGGACTCCTAATTTAAATATAAAAATATAGATTAAGAGAGGCTTTCACTTGAATGTCGTCAGACCAAAACCAAAGTAACTATGCTGGTTAATCACAGTCCTTCCAATGAGTCAATCAGAACCCGTAGAAAATCGATATCTAGCCGGCGCCAAGCACGGGAAAACGCGTGCGAGCACGGCTCACGATTGGTATTGGTTTTACTTCTGATTGCTTGAGAAAGTGGTGCGAATTTTGTTTATCCAGTCACAAAGCGTAGCAATGCTAAAACAAAGCAATTAGAAATTCCTTTCGACGTTCATGTGAAAAGCGCTCTATTATTTAATTAGAATTTAGAAATCAATACCAGAATCAAAACAGTGCGCCGCAGTTGCAATCCATTTGTTGGTTACAAGAGACCCACCACAGACTTGCTCTCCATTGGCCATCAGAGCTGCTTGCCATGGCCAGCGGCATACACTGCAGGCTTCTCCTCCCACAATTCGTCTCGTGGCATTCTTTGCAATATCATCCTCAAATTTAAACTGCTTCCCGCATGCCTGACCTGGCAAGCCATGGAATGAGAATACATTTTTATCGAACTATTAGACGCCCCTTACGTTCTCGTTTACTTAGTGCAATCAGGAGGCCATCAATATTGATGGGCTCTTGATGCAATTTACCGATGAGTGAAGATTTCCCCCGTCATCTCGTCTCAACAAAGCGTTGATAGACACTTGTATAGATACTAATATATACTAATACTTCTGAAGAAAAATCGATATAAATGAGGGTAATTATTACACGTTTTAGTCCAAGTTGAAATAAGGTCTCAACATCTTCAATATACCAAGCTAAATAGACGTGATTGATCTACGTGAACTTTTGAAGAAACGTTTTCGGGTATAAAGTTTAATCGTTAACTAACAAAGAAGTAAAATATTTTTCCCATTAATTGTCAAATTTAAGTATCGATGCAGTTAATGTCACATGGGTTCTAACGTCTAAATTGAGGGTAATTATTAGCATAACCCGGCAAAGGAGAGGAACAATATTACAATATTACATGTACATCTTGGCAACGTTCAACCGTCAAACCAAAGTCGCCATTAAAAAATAAAGCATTTACAGGAAACGCGTTCAGTAAAATTGACCATTTCCTCTATAAAGTAATGGAACGGAGACCTCTCCTCCCGGATGGGAGACTCCCATTTTAAAATGACGGGAGTGCTCGTCAGAAAAAACACCCTAAAAGGTACCAGAATCCCATTTGATAGGCGTGGCTTAAATTGATTTTTACCCCTGAGAGGTATCAATTAACAACACATAAATTGACACTTCGACAATTTTTAATGGCGATAGATGAATGACAGTGGATGTATGAATTGACCAGTTGACTGATAAATATTTTTTTCGGCTCAATACCCTAAAAGGTACCGCGGTAATTCCAACGGTGGTCATTTTGGATTTTAGCACCCCAAGCGGTACGTACCAACCCCCGTAAAAGATATACGACGAGCACCCCCGTTATTTATATAAGGGAGTCCCCCCGGGCCTCCCCTAGACAACTGAAACACGAAAATTCTAACGTACCCAGTGTTAGTACAAAAAGGATTAACTAATTAGCCTACCTCTCCCTTTTAACGCATAGAAAAGCAACGTAAAACAAATCAGCGCTGACCACTTGATCTTTTCCAGCCTTAACCTTGAATGTTGATAACTCTTCAGTGATCAGCTACGGAAATTAACCCGAGATGTATTGTGGTCTCTCCGGTCTTTCCTTAATGAACGGCTTTACACCAACAATCCGTGCTTGTTCAGTCGCCAAACGTATCAATATTATCAACTTAACTGACTTTGAGAACCGTCTATAACTGTGTAGTTTTTCTATTATATTTTCTTTTAGCTGCAAGGCGTTAAATAAAATGGCCTATGTTGTTATCGACCTTCTTGATCTTCTTGTGGGAAGAGAGAGTTAACTATACTTGATGCCAGTGACAAGGTCACGTGTACAGCATTAAACACGTGTAAATTAAACCCACAAACCAGGGTAAAGTTTAAACACAATGGTTAAAGTGCTATTTTTGGACTTCCCTCTTATTTCTATGGCACAATGCCATCATCTGCTAAACTGTCAAGTATAAAACGCCTGGCTCTTTTTGAATAATTTATTGTCATTATGTTGGAACTCGAATATCGTCTCTTAAAAAAAAGAGTTTTTGCGGGTGTAAAAATAATCAAAGCTTTTCGGCAAAGTAATACGAAGAAAGATTTTCTTTTATTTAAACGCACGAAGATTTAATCATAAGAACAATCAGTCAACAAATACGTTCTTTTAAGGGCGTATCGTTAGTTTTCACGCTTTGCTTGAGAAAAAAGTGCTTCCTGCCGCGAAGTTGCTTGTATCGGAGCAAAGGTTAAGTACCACCACAAAAATTCAAATGACATCTGTCAACGGTGTTAAAACTATCATTTCAAAATAATAACGACTTTATAAGCAAGTTTTACTTTCTTCCCAAGATTCCACGGACCTTAAAAGCACCTCGATTATTGAAAGCAGAAAGGAAAATGGAGATCAAAGGCTCCTAAGAGCCAACCCGTGAATAAGAAATACGCAATATTGCGGTATTTTTTTCTTTTAATTAAACTTATGGATTTTTGACAAACGCAAAAAGAAAAATACCGTACATTACTTTCATAATGTTCAGTCCGAAGAAGAAAGAAAAAAAAAGGGAAAAAAAAAAAAAAAAAAAAAGAACGGCCCGAGCGAGATTCGAACCTGAGCCTTCCCGCTGTCTGCGTTTTACACCACTCGGCCACTGCGACCACTGACTTGAGGTAGGATAAATATATATAGTTAACCTTAGCCTAACAGCGTCGCCCTTGAAGAACCTCTGAACAGGCTTTACTAAGATGAAACTTAACTTAGGTGAAAGGTCGGAAGCACAAGAATTGAGATTGACGACCGGGCTATTTTTCAATTTTAGCAATTCTCAAAGACAGTATTACCCGACCGTCTGCACAGTTCACAAAAACAACTTTTTGTCCGTCTAGAATAACTATTACGACTATTTTCTGAATAAAATACAGTTGTTGCTTGTCAAAAAATGCCTGAGAAACTGATTTGGAAATCAAAATTGCAAAAATACACAAACATATTTGCATAAGGCGACGCGAGTATAAAATCTACGTTTTGTTTTGTTTACATAAAATCGTTTTTCAATGTATGTAATGAATGAACAAACACATAAAAATGGACAACACAACCTTCTTTCGAAAAATTTTATTCAAATCTCCATTAGTTTATGTTTAAAAGCAAAACGCGTACCATTTATTTATATAGCGCATCGAGGCCGTTTATAAACAATTCTCCAAAACTAACGGGAACACAAACAAAAAGTCAATCACAGATTGAAATCAAGATAAATTCCCATCGAAAAATGTAATTTGTTTTACCTTTATGTCCCTCCCGCGACTACTGTACTTGGAAATTCTTTAAATCTCCGCTTTGGTGCTGAAATCCGTAAAACGAACCCATCTCTTCGCATTGTTCCTCGAAGCAAAATTTTATCCCTGAAAGCTCTTCTTTTTCCACTATAGCGGCTTCTGAGTATCCCTTAATTAGTATCCTGTCTTGAGTTGCAAACCGCAAAAAATGTTGGGTGATAACCACTTTCATTCTCCGCTAAAAAACAGCAAAAAAATCCTGCAACGGCTGAAGTGTTTACCGAGCTGACGGCTTGTACCCCTCCTTTATATAAATAAATAAATAAATAAATAAATAAATAAATAAGTAAATAAAATAAAATAAGTACTTGGAATTTTCAGTGGAATCCACGAGGTGGCTCTTACTTCCACTGTTTCCAGATCGAATTGGAATTTCGAAATGTTGGTTTTTATGGAGGGAGGAAAAGCGGAGTACCAAGAGAAAAACCTTCGGAGCAAGGACGAGAACCAACAACAAACTCAACCCACATATGACACCGAGTCCGGGAACGAACCCGGGCCGCATTGGTGGGAGGCGAGTGCTCTCACCAGTGCGCCATTCCTGCTCCCAAAGCCCACCAAAGTTGCTTATAAAATCAGCAATTCTTTACAAAACGTTGCACCAATTGAACTAAAACAATGTTATTTATCACAACATTTTTTGCTTACCAGCCAAAAACCCGTAGGAAGTTTTATAAGCCTAGGGCTTATAACCGGGATTTTACGGTATGCTAATTTGTGCGATGGCATGCTCCCCTGAAAAGTTTGAATGTAAGTCGTCTAAAATGAGCGGAAAATGCATCTAAAATTGGTAATCGTTATTGACACACCCATTAAATACATTGTGCCATTTGTGTCATAACTGATCCGTAACACTGCCATTTATATGTTAATAACCAAACATGTCCGTACATCGGATAATTAGAACCTATAATGTGTCAGAGGGAGCAAGCCGAGGGTGCGAACTGTATTTTATGTATATTTTAATTATTCTAAATTTTAAATAATTAGTAATATATATTATAATTTAGGATAGTGTCCTTATTTAGTGGGAGACTGCTACATTTCTTGTCACTGAAAAAAAGTTGTTATTATTATTATTATTATTATTATTATTATTATTATTATTATTATTATTATTAACACTGTGCTAATTCTGGACACCCAATTTAAATATAAGAAGATGGACTAAAAGAGGTTTTCAAGTGAATGTCGTCAGACCAAAACCAAAGTAACTATGCTGGTTAATCACAACAGAGGCAGTCCTTCCAATGAGTCAATCAGAACCCGTAGAAAATCGATAGCTAGCCGGCGCCAAGCGCGGGTAAACGCGTGCGAGCACGGCTCACGATTGGTATTGGTTTTACTTCTGAAATTTCCTCTATAAAGTAATGGAACGGAGACCTCTCCTCCCGGATGGGAGACTCCCATTTTAAAATGACGGGAGTGCTCGTCAGAAAAAACACCCTAAAAGGTACCAGAATCCCATTTGATAGGCGTGGCTTAAATTGATTTTTACCCCTGAGAGGTATCAATTAACAACACATAAATTGACACTTCGACAATTTTTAATGGCGATAGATAAATGACAGTGGATGTATGAATTGACCAGTTGACTGATAAATATTTTTTTCGGCTCAATACCCTAAAAGGTACCGCGGTAATTCCAACGGTGGTCATTTTGGATTTTAGCACCCCAAGCGGTACGTACCAACCCCCGTAAAAGATATACGACGAGCACCCCCGTTATTTATATAAGGGAGTCCCCCCGGGCCTCCCCTAGACAACTGAAACACGAAAATTCTAACGTACCCAGTGTTAGTACAAAAAGGATTAACTAATTAGCCTACCTCTCCCTTTTAACGCATAGAAAAGCAACGTAAAACAAATCAGCGCTGACCACTTGATCTTTTCCAGCCTTAACCTTGAATGTTGATAACTCTTCAGTGATCAGCTACGGAAATTAACCCGAGATGTATTGTGGTCTCTCCGGTCTTTCCTTAATGAACGGCTTTACACCAACAATCCGTGCTTGTTCAGTCGCCAAACGTATCAATATTATCAACTTAACTGACTTTGAGAACCGTCTATAACTGTGGTAGTTTTTCTATTATATTTTCTTTTAGCTGCAAGGCGTTAAATAAAATGGCCTATGTTGTTATCGACCTTCTTGATCTTCTTGTGGGAAGAGAGAGTTAACTATACTTGATGCCAGTGACAAGGTCACGTGTACAGCATTAAACACGTGTAAATTAAACCCACAAACCAGGGTAAAGTTTAAACACAATGGTTAAAGTGCTATTTTTGGACTTCCCTCTTGTTTCTATGGCACAATGCCATCATCTGCTAAACTGTCAAGTATAAAACGCCTGGCTCTTTTTGAATAATTTATTGTCATTATGTTGGAACTCGAATATCGTCTCTTAAAAAAAAGAGTTTTTGCGGGTGTAAAAATAATCAAAGCTTTTCGGCAAAGTAATACGAAGAAAGATTTTCTTTTATTTAAACGCACGAAGATTTAATCATAAGAACAATCAGTCAACAAATACGTTCTTTTAAGGGCGTATCGTTAGTTTTCACGCTTTGCTTGAGAAAAAAGTGCTTCCTGCCGCGAAGTTGCTTGTATCGGAGCAACGGTTAAGTACCACCACAAAAATTCAAATGACATCTGTCAACGGTGCTAAAACTATCATTTCAAAATAATAACGACGCTACAAGCAAGTTTTACTTTCTTCCCAAGATTCCACGGACCTTAACCCTATTCGGCATGGGGGGGGGGGGGGGGGGCACAAAGTGCCCGCGCTAACTTTCAACATTCATAACTTCCTTAATATGTATGCAAACGCCATCAAACTTCGTGACTTTTTCTAAAATTTATCTGGCAGCAATTTCATATGACAATTTTTTGATCACGTGACTTGATGTTTCCATGGCAACAAGATTTTGACAGCTATGTTTTTTGAAAATTGCATATTTATACCTTTGAATGAAGAAAAACAATGTTTATTGGTGTAACTTTTATCTTTTTACGTCCGCCCCAATATTGCTTCATTCGCTCCCTATCACTTTTCTTCTTTTCTCATCCCTTCCTTTTCATTTTTCTTCTGTTCTCTTCCCCTTCCTCTCTTCTCTTTTTTTCTCTTCTTCTTTTCTTTTCTCGTCTCTTTTCGTCTCCACTCCCACTCGGTTAGGTCAGTTGGTAGACCGCTGATCCGCTGAGCGGGAGGTCGCGGGTTCAAATCCTGGCCGGACCAACACTTAGGGTCTTAAAATAACTTAGGACCGAGGTGCTGCCAATGCTATGACATCTGCAAATGGTTAGACCTTCACGTGACTCGAATGACCAAGTAGAAATTGCGGACATGTCTTCGACGGGAATGTAAAAGACACATTGATGACGTATCAAAACTTTGGCTGTGACCATCCCCAGTGTCATGCATTCGCTCATGGGTGGGGTGGGGGAGATGAGATTAACAATGAAGTGATAGCGGTTACCTGAGGCGCCTTCATCAGTTGACAACCGATCTCATTCCATAAGACATGTGATACTGTGTGCTATATAACTCATATATTTAATCATTCATTTATTCTATTCTATTCTCTTCTCTTCCCTTTCTTTATACTTTCTTCCCTTCTCTTCGTTTGTTTTCTTTCTCTTCTCCTTCCTTTTCTCTATTTTCCTTTCTTCTTCCAACAATAATTGAGGTGTCCAGGGCCCGATTAAGGTCCGTGGAATATTGGGAAGCAAGTAAAACTTGCTTGTAGAGTTGTCATTATTTTGAAATGATAGTTTTAACACCGTTGACAGATGTCATTTGAATTTTTGTGGTGGTACTTAACCTTTGCTCCGATACAAGCAACTTCGCGGCAGGAAGTACTTTTTTCTCAAGCAAAGCGTGAAAACTAACACCCTAAAAGGACGTAATTGTTGACTGATTGTACAATACAGAACATCCTCTGATAGCGAAAGTACGAGTGTATATAAAAAGCAAAATTTTCCCCAAAACTGTGGAAAGTTAACCATTCTCGCCATAAATATGCGTTGCTCTAAAGGTAGCAACCACCAAATGCAAACCCGTTAACTTATGAGGTTCAAGTGGAGAACCGAAACCATATGGTCTTTCCTGAATCGTATATATAGTGGCAAAAACAAAACAGTCGCTCGACTGGTAAACTAATTACCAAATGGAGGTAATATTAATATATATCGAGCTCCAGACTCAAACAACTCGCAGATATAAAGCGGAGCGAATCGATACTGTAAACACAGCTTTGACTGAGACAAATTTCAAAGTTACAGAGCTTTTATTGAATCTTAAACTCTCTCTGCTAAACTTAGATCTACATGAAATAAAATAATGATAATAGGCCATACGCTACTGTGATTGTATGTTTTTACTCTCAAGCTTTCGTCGGACACCGACATCGTCAGGAGAAAACTGAAAGAATTTACATAAATGCGAAGCAATATAAAGACTAGCGTGGATTACGATGTAACACCTAAACAAAAACAAAAACACTTAAACAAAGAATTCAGACTGACAAAAGATTCAAAATAAAATATTCAAAATAAAAGGTCCCTCAGTTCTGTGCATTCGTCACGAGAGTTTATTTTGGGTTTTTTGTTTCGAATATGTGCAGCCTCTAAGAGTCTTAGATTTACGGGGTCGTTGTTTCGGCCGATGATCTTGACAGAAAAACATGTGCGGCCACGTTGGCAGTCGTGCAGGTGCTTGTAGAAGGATGATGAATCAGAGTTAAGATGTTCTCTGACTCTGTCATGCAGCGGCCTAATGCTGCTGCCAATGTAAGTCAGTTTACATTCTTCGCACTCGAGTTGGTAGACTGTGTTTTTGGTGAGGCACAAATTGTTTTCCCCGCGGATGAGACAACCGTTTCTAGTGCATTGTTGTTTGGCTGGTTTGGATTTCAATACTTGTCTTAGCGTAGTTGACTTGTGTGCTAGCCGGACGGGGAGGTTTTCTTTCTTGAAAATCCGGCGTATTCTATGGTTAAGGTCGTCATTGATAAATGGTATTCTGAAGTAAAGGTACTCGTCATTGGCATTGTTTGTCTGATGTTGCCGATGTGCGTTTACAGGTTGTATGTACGTTTCCCTGATAGTCTCATTTGAGTACCCGTTGAGGGACAGGACGTTATCGAATTCGGTGTTGTGTGCGATTCTTGCATCTGAGGTGGTGCAGCGTTGGTTTATGCGCCGTCTCTCGTTGATTATGAAGTGGCGCTTGCACTTGCTTGGTAGGGCTGATTGATGATGTACAAACATCGGTTTTTTTGCGCTCTTTTTGTAGAATTCAAATGAGTGCGCACCCTGGTTGGTTATAGTGACCGACACGTCCAGTAGAGACAGGGTGTGTCCATTGGGCGTGGCGGTGGGCTTTTCGATTTCGAACTCAATTTTGTCATGCTGGGCATTCATTAGTTGTTGGAACTCCATCGCTTGTTCTTCGTTGGTCGTCTGAAAGTAGACATCATCTACGTACCGGCGGTAGTTAGAGATAGACCTTGCGGAGGCTAAAGCTATGGTCTCTAGTCTGTCCATAAAGAGGATGGCTAGGATAGCTGACGTACTAGCTCCCATGGGGAGGCCGTCGGTCTGTCGATAGATTTGGCCTTGGAATTCAAAGTACATGTTCTCTAAGGTGACTGTGAGTAGATCTTTAATGTCATCTCCGCTAAGGGACATCATTTGGTGGCTGATTCTCTGGGTGGCGTTGTCTATGGCTTCTTTGGTAGGTATAGAGGTGTATAGGGCTACTACTTCTAGACTGCACGGGTAATTGTGTTCCGAGCTGTCTGAGTTCTGGATTTGCTCAATCAACTGGAGGCTGTTGTCTAGGTGCGCCGAGACGTTGCGGAGAATTTGAATTCCAAGGCCAAATCTATCGACAGACCGACGGCCTCCCCATGGGAGCTAGTACGTCAGCTATCCTAGCCATCCTCTTTATGGACAGACTAGAGACCATAGCTTTAGCCTCCGCAAGGTCTATCTCTAACTACCGCCGGTACGTAGATGATGTCTACTTTCAGACGACCAACGAAGAACAAGCGATGGAGTTCCAACAACTAATGAATGCCCAGCATGACAAAATTGAGTTCGAAATCGAAAAGCCCACCGCCACGCCCAATGGACACACCCTGTCTCTACTGGACGTGTCGGTCACTATAACCAACCAGGGTGCGCACTCATTTGAATTCTACAAAAAGAGCGCAAAAAAACCGATGTTTGTACATCATCAATCAGCCCTACCAAGCAAGTGCAAGCGCCACTTCATAATCAACGAGAGACGGCGCATAAACCAACGCTGCACCACCTCAGATGCAAGAATCGCACACAACACCGAATTCGATAACGTCCTGTCCCTCAACGGGTACTCAAATGAGACTATCAGGGAAACGTACATACAACCTGTAAACGCACATCGGCAACATCAGACAAACAATGCCAATGACGAGTACCTTTACTTCAGAATACCATTTATCAATGACGACCTTAACCATAGAATACGCCGGATTTTCAAGAAAGAAAACCTCCCCGTCCGGCTAGCACACAAGTCAACTACGCTAAGACAAGTATTGAAATCCAAACCAGCCAAACAACAATGCACTAGAAACGGTTGTCTCATCCGCGGAGAAAACAATTTGTGCCTCACCAAAAACACAGTCTACCAACTCGAGTGCGAAGAATGTAAACTGACTTACATTGGCAGCAGCATTAGACCGCTGCATGACAGTCAGAGAACATCTTAACTCTGATTCATCATCCTTCTACAGGCACCTGCAGGACTGCCAACGTGGCCGCACATGTTTTTCTGTCAAGATCATCGGCCGAAACAACGACCCCGTAAATCTAAGACTCTTAGAGGCTGCACATATTCGAAACAAAAAACCCAAAATAAACTCTCGTGACGAATGCACAGAACTGAGGGACCTTTTATTTTGAATATTTTATTTTGAATCTTTTGTCAGTCCGAATTCTTTGTTTAAATGTTTTTGTTTTTGTTTAGGTGTTACATCGTAATCCACGCTAGTCTTTATATTGCTTCGCATTTATGTAAATTCTTTCAGTTTTCTCCTGACGATGTCGGTGTCCGACGAACGCTTGAGAGTAAAAACATACAATCACAGTAGCGTATGGCCTATTATCATTATTTTATTTCATTGCAACACGATACTACTGAAAGACAACTTCATTACTTTAGATCTACATATAACAGGAAAGACATTAACGGTCAACATATCATTTCAGATCCTATCACTTCAAAGAGAGAAAAAAATTGAATCCTCTCTGTTTAAATCAACATGAAAACAACCCACTATTCGAAAAAGCAAACTGTAAAGCAAGATATAAGAGGTCAAACACTAAAATGACGACATCACAGGAAAGTGCGCTCGCTTTTCTTCGCGCCTTCCCCAACTATTCACGCCTTCCCCACTATCTGAACGCCTGGAACAAGCTAGTTGCACGCGGGTTTTAAAAGGTTTTATTCGGTGAACACATGAAAATCCTCCAAAACCAAATAAATGAATAACCGTTAAAAACATATATAGGTGGCAAACGGCATTTAAAAGCATGAAGTTAAAGTTGTAGCCTACCATCATAGCCTGCCATTCATTTTATCTGTTCGCCTTCAAAGTAGGTTTCAAGTGCGTTCAGGATGTACTTAGAAGCCCGAGTGTAAAACTACGAACGATCGAGAAAATAAGGTGATCTTTCTAATCAAATCTTCTTTGAATTTGTTCCAGATGAAAAGGTGATCTTTCTAATCAAATCTTATTTGAATTTGTTCCAGATGTAAAGGAGGTGAACGTGGTTGTTACAGATGGTTATAGCGGCATTGGAACCGAGGTTGTAAAGACAAAAGTTGATCTTATGAAGAGCAAAAAAATTGAAATGTTGCAGTCGGAATAACTAAAAGGATGAAAGATGAAGAATTGCAAGTTTTATCGAGTCACCCCGTTAAACGCCATTTATTCATTTATTCAGGCTAAATGATTCCAGTGATATAAAAGAAATAGTCTACTATATCGTTAAGCATATCCCAAAAAGAAGTAGTGTTATCAGGTGTCCCACAGGGATCGGTCCTAGGACCCTTATTATTCCTTATTTATATTAATGATATATCTAACAGCTCTGATAAATTGAAGTTCTACTTATTTGCTGATGATACTAATTTGTTATATGCTGAAAAAAATCTCAAATCGCTTGAAACTACAGTTAATGTAGAAATCTTTAGGGTTTATAATTGGCTAATCGCAAATAAATTATCACTAAATATAAAGAAATCTAACTTTGTCATTTTTAGACCAAGACAAAAGAAGTTAAATCACCAAGTCAACTTGAAAGTGTTTGACCATAATAACAACTCGTTCATTTCTTTAGAATGCAAAAATTATGTCAAATATTTAGGTGTGCTTATTGATGAAAATCTTTCTTGGAAATACCATATCGCTCACATCGCTTCAAAAATAAGTAAAACAATTGGCATCATTGCCAGCCTTAGACACTTTGTACCCCTGAATACTTTACACCACATATACACATCTCTTATTCAGCCCTACTTATCATATGGCATAGTCGCTTGGGGCGAAGCTGCTAAAACTTACAAAAACAAAATTCTTATTCTTCAAAAACGCGCCCTCCGCCTCATGTTCTTTGGTGAATACGATTCTCATGCAGTACCTTGTTTTGTCTCCTCTAGCTTTCTTCCTTTAGATCTGCTGTACTTTAAATCCGTTGCTATTCTAATGCATGATATATCTAACAGCCTAACACCTACTAATATATCTAACTTATTTGCTTCCCAGTCTAATATTCATTCATATAATACAAGATCATCTTCAAGAGGTGACTATTATGTTAAACACTCAAGGTTAGACAACCAAATTAAGTCTTTTTCAAGATATGGTGTAAAAATCTGAAATAGTTTACCGTGTGAAATGCGTCAAATGTCCAAAAATAACTTTAAAATTAATATTCACGACACTTTACTCCGAATACTTTCAGAAGAAAATGATTATATTGATTTACCAGACTTAATTACAAAAATTTCCTGAAAACTCGGCTTCTTATATTTGCAATGTCTATGAATGTAAACTGAATTAAATTGAATTTATGTTTATTTATTTGTTTATTTATTTAACTACTCTTTTTCTCTAGTCTTTCTTGTGATCTATCTGTATATGTATTACATACGTGTAACCACTGCTCGCCTCGACTAGCTAACCTGCTAACTGCGGGCAGTGGATATGTTGCTTTCTGTAAATTCTGTGATAATTAATAAACAGTTGAATAAACAGTTATTCTGTGATAGTAGGCAATAAATGCTTCATAAATAAGCAAGTGTGCAAATAGTCTATCAGTTTCTACTTATATATAACTTATTAGCAATTTTTAACAAATTTCCAATTAATATGTACTTAATAGTAATTTTAAACTAATTTTAATTTTAATGTATTATACTTAGCATATACTTATTTTCAAAAGCTAATTACAGGCGCTTGTTTTATAATGTATCAGTCAATTCCAGCAGTCCCCAATTTCCCCACCCCCCCCCCCCCCCTCCTCCCCCCCTTCCTCTCCCCGGGACAACCATTTGCATTTTGTGAAAAACAAAATAGCAAATACCCCATGGCGGGGATAAAAAATGCTGTGCAAATGCTCCGAGGTATAGTAATGAGAATGATTTGCAAGTCTCTTAGTTTGATCATGTTGCAAAAGAAAAAAAAAAGATATAAACGGACGGAAGATAGTAACAGAAGAGATCCGTTGCAGTCAAATGATTATTTTTCTCTTAAGTGCTAGGTCATTGTCAATGCCTAAAGACAGTTGACCGAAAAAGTGGTTCAAACTCTTGATAATATCCTAATTAGTGGCCACTGAAGTGAAATCTATATTGAGCAGTAGTTTCCTTTAGTACCATTTGCATCTGTTTCTATATAGCAAGTGTTTATGCGATACCATCGAAAGCTTCCGTCTCAACGGATAAATTCACCATCTGTGTCAATCATTTCTTTCGCCCAGTCCGTGAGGACGCTCATATCGCTATAAACACCAAACTTGTTAGGCTCTCCGCACCCTACTCCCCACGAAACAATGCCGGTTAGATACCAAAGTCCAAGTTCTTGGCAGGCTAGCGGCCCTCCGCTGTCAAATTGACACGGCCCAACACCACCTTCAATTGGACCTGCACAGAGAGCTCTTTCATGTATGACGCCATCATATGTCTCCGGAATGTTGCACAGCTCTCTTGACACGAGAGGGACCTGGGCTTCAGAGAGTGTGGTTGGATGAGGCCCATTGGAGGACAGTTTACCCCAGCCAGTAACGTAACACGCGCTACCCGGAAGAAAACTTGCTCCGTTGGGCAGCAGGCAAATTGGAAATATACTTGTTGTTAATGGCAACGTCTGCTTCAATCGAACCATGGCTGCGTTAGTAACATGCATATGACCAAACAATTAATTAAAGTCGTGTAGATCACTGCTTATATATAGAAGTTATTAAAAATAAATAAGTACAGTCTGTCAGTAAAATGAAAGCTACATCGCACGAATTTCTGTGGTGCTGTTTATTATGCTGTACAGCGTCGGTTCTACCTTTAGAGTCTGTGGATAAAATCCTAAAGTGTGACCATTCAGATGAAAGCTACTGAGCAGTACTTTTTCTGTGGTTCTGGTTATTATGCTGTAGCAAGGTGGTTCTACCTTGTGAGTCTGTGGATGAAATCCTAAAGTGTGACCATTCAAATGAAAGCTGTTGAGCAGTACTTTCCTGTGGTACTGTTTATTATACTGTAGAAGGTAGCTCTAACTTTAGTATCTGTGCATGATATCCTGCAGTGTGACCATTCAAATGAAAGCTACTGGGCAGTACTTTACTGTGGTACTGTTTATTATGCATGTACAAGGTGGTTTAAATTTTTCAGTCTGTGGATGGAATCCTAAAGTGTGACCATTCAAATGAAAGCTACTGAGCAGTACTTTCTTATAGTACAGTTTGTTTTTCAAAATGAAATTCGCTATTTTGTCACGAATCTTTATTATGGAAGGACTGAACGAGCGTAACACCGAATGACATAAAACCTTTCAGTCAACTCACCAATATCATAGTCAGACGGGAACTCATAAGTAGGTGCATTTGTTTTGTATTCTGGATGAATATAGATGTTTGAAATTTCTAAACTTTTTTTGAGTGATCCTTTCACCGTCAAACTGTCTTCACCTGCAATAACACTCCATTGAGTGGGGATGACATCTGCAAAGAAAATGACACTTAGCACAATTTTGGTTTTTAGACGAGATGAAATTGGACGGATGACTCTTGTCGAAGGAAAAACGATTATCTCGTTGAATAATAAGATAGCATAAATTGACTTTTGCATATGCCCCGGTTATAGGTCCGTCAGTTTGGTAACCAAACAATATTCCGGTTGTACCCCTCCTTTATATAAATAAATAAATAAATAAATAAATAAGTAAATAAAATAAAATAAGTACTTGGAATTTTCAGTGGAATCCACGAGGTGGCTCTTACTTCCACTGTTTCCAGATCGAATTGGAATTTGGAGATGTTGGTTTTTATGGAGGGAGGAAAACCGAAGTACCAAGAGAAAAACCTTCGGAGCAGGAACAAGAACCAACAACAAACTCAACCCACATATGACACCGGAGTACCCGGAGATAAACCCTCGGAGCAAGGACGAGAACCAACAACAAACTCAACCCACATATGACACCGAGTCCGGGAACGAACCCGGGCCACATTGGTGGGGGGTGAGTGCTCTCACCAGTGCGCCATTCCTGCTCCCAAAGCCCACCAAAGTTGCTTATAAAATCAGCAATTCTTTACAAAACGTTACACCAATTGAACTAAAACAATGTTATTTATCACAACATTTTTTGCTTACCAGCCAAAAACTCGTAGGAAGTTTTATAAGCCCAGGGCTTATAACCGGGATTTTACGGTATGCTAATTTGTGTGATGGCATGCTCCCCTGAAAAGTTTGAATGTAAGTCCTCTAAAATGAGCGGAAAATGCATCTAAAATTGGTAATCGTTATTGACACATGACACAAATGACACAATATATTTAATGGTTAAATGATCCGTAACATGCACTGTCATTTATAGCGGAGCACTGGCCTGGCCGAAGGCCAGGCTGCGCAGCCCCATACTCATAGAACCTTTGCCCGCATTTTTCATGGTCATGACTAGCGGAATGTTTCGCGGGCGCGTGTCTGCAACATGTGTGTCGCGCAAGGCTAGCTAGCTCGCGGGCGCGTATGACGTCGCAAAACATGCGCGTACGACGTCATGTTGAAACCAAAGCGAGGCTTTGTTTTTCGCGCGGTTACACGGCCGAATGTCACGTCAGCTAGAAAAACACTTTGATGTTTTGCTGTGAATTTACTAAGCGGAGAAAACCGTTTAAATTAAAGGCGTTATTTCCCTGAATATTTCGCGGTTTGCTTCTCAAGACAAGGATACTAATTAAGGGATACTCAGAAGCCGCTTTAGTGGAAAAAGACGAGCTTTCAGGGATAAAATCTTGCTTCGAGAAACTTCATGTATTACGTTTTTATCAAATGCGGGAGAAGTTTGTTTTCTACGGATTTCAGAATAAATTTTTTCGAAAGAAGATTGTGTTGTCCATTTTTATGTGTTTGTTCATTCATTAGATAGTTTGAAAAGCGATTTTATGTAAACAAAACAAGACTGATTTTATAGTACACTATCTTCACTCGCATCGCCTTATGCAAATATGTTTGTGTATTTTTGCAATTTTTGATTTTCAAATCAGTTTCTCGGGCAATTTTTGACAAACATAAACTGTATTTTATTCGGAAACTAGTGGTACTAGTTATTCTAGACCGAGAAAAGTTGTTTTTGTGAAGTTTTGTACGGTCTACAAAAATGTACTGTGCAGACGGTCGCGTAATACTGTTTTTGAGAATTGCTAAAATTGAAAATAGCCCGTTCGTCAATCTTAATTCTTGTGCTTCCAACCTTTCACCTTAGTTAAGTTTCACCTTAGTTAAGTTTCACCTTAGTTAAGCTTGTTCAAAGTGCGACGCTGTTAGGCTTGGGCTATCTATATATATTATCTTAATAACCAAACATGTCCGTACATCGGATAATTAGAACTTTATAATGTGTCAGAGGGAGCAAAGCCGAGGGTGCGAACACTGTGCTAATTTTGGACTCCTAATTTAAATATAAAAATATATATTAAGAGAGGCTTTCACTTGAATGTCGTCAAACCAAAACCAAAGTAACTATGCTGGTTAATCACAGTCCTTCCAATGAGTCAATCAGAACCCGTAGAAAATCGATATCTAGCCGGCGCCAAGCACGGGAAAACGCGTGCGAGCACGGCTCACGATTGGTACATTTGGTTTTACTTCTGATTGCTTGAGAAAGTGGCGCGATTTTTCTTATCCAGTCACAAAGCGTAGCAATGCTAAAACAAAGCAATTAGAAATTCCTTTCGACGTTCAAGTGAAAAGCGCTCTATTGTTTAATTAGAATTTAGAAATCAATACCAGAATCAAAACAGTGCGCCGCAGTTGCAATCCATTTGTTGGTTACAAGAGACCCACCACAGACTTGCTCTCCATTGGCCATCAGAGCTGCTTGCCATGGCCAGCGGCATACACTGCAGGCTTCTCCTCCCACAATTCGTCTCGTGGCATTCTTTGCAATATCATCCTCAAATTTAAACTGCTTCCCGCATGCCTGACCTGGCAAGCCATGGAACGAGAATACATTTTTATCGAACTATTAGACGCCCCTTACGTTCTCGTTTACTTAGTGCAATCAGGAGGCCATCAATATTGATGGGCTCTTGATGCAATTTACCGATGAGTGAAGATTTCCCCCGTCATCTCGTTTCAACAAAGCGTTGATAGACACTTGTATAGATACTAATATATACTAATACTTCTGAAGAAAAATCGATATAAATGAGGGTAATTATTACACGTTTTAGTCCAAGTTGAAATAAGGTCTATATACCAAGCTAAATAGACGTGATTGATCCACGTGAACTTTTGAAGAAACGTTTTCGGGCCGGTATAAAGTTTAATCGTTAACCAACAAAGAAGTAAAATATTTTTACCAATAATTGCCAAATTTAAGTATCGATGCAGTTAATGTCAAATGGGTTCTAACGTCTAAATTGAGGGTAATTATTAGCATAACCCGGCAAAGGAGAGGAACAATATTACAATATTACATGTACATCTTGGCAACGTTCAACCGTCAAACCAAAGTCGCCATTAAAAATAAAGCATTTACAGGAAACGCGTTCAGTAAAATTGACCATTTCCTCTATAAAGTAATGGAACGGAGACCTCTCCTCCCGGATGGGAGACTCCCATTTTAAAATGACGGGAGTGCTCGTCAGAAAAAACACCCTAAAAGGTACCAGAATCCCATTTGATAGGCGTGGCTTAAATTGATTTTTACCCCTGAGAGGTATCAATTCACAACACATAAATTGACACTTCGACAATTTTTAATGGCGATAGATGAATGACAGTGGATGTATGAATTGACCAGTTGACTGATAAATATTTTTTTCGGCTCAATACCCTAAAAGGTACCGCGATAATTCCAACGGTGGTCATTTTGGATTTTAGCACCCCAAGCGGTACGTACCAACCCCCGTAAAAGATACGACGAGCACCCCCGTTATTGATATAAGGGAGTCCCCCTGGGCCTCCCCTAGACAACTGAAACACGAAAATTCTAACGTACCCAGTGTTAGTGCAAAAAGGATTAACTAATTAACCTACCTCTCCCTTTTAACGCATAGAAAAGCAACGTAAAACAAATCAGCGCTGACCACTTGATCTTTTCCAGCCTTAACCTTGAATGTTGATAACTCTTTATCAGCTACGGAAATTAACCCGAGATGTATTGTGGTCTCTCCGGTCTTTCCTTAATGAACGGCTTTACACCAACAATCCGTGCTTGTTCAGTCGCCAAACGTATCAATATTATCAACTTAACCGACTTTGAGAACCGTCTATAACTGTGTAGTTTTTCTATCAGCGAAATTCAATGGCTTTTAGCTGCAGGGCGTTAAATAAAATGGCCTATGTTGTTATCGACCTTTTTGTTCTTCTTGTGGGAAGAGAGAGTTAACCATACTTGATGCCAGTGACAAGTTCACGTGTCCAGCATTAAACACGTGTACATTAAACCCACAAACCAGGAGAAAGTTTTAACGCAATGGTTAAAATGCTATTTTTGGACTTTCCTCTTGTTTCTATGGCACAATGCCAATCATCTGCTAAACTGTCAAGTATAAAACGCCTGGCTCTTTTTGAATAATTTATTGTCACGATGTTGGAACTCGAATATCGTCTCTTAAAAAAGAGTTTTTGCGGGTGTAAAAATCATCAACTATTTTCGGCAAGTAAAACGAAAAAGGATTTTCTTTTACTTGAAAGCACGAAGATTTAATCATAAGAACAATCAGTCAACAAATACGTTCTTTTAAGGGCGTATCGTTAGTTTTCACGCTTTGCTTAAGAAAAAAGTGCTTCCTGCCGCGAAATTGCTTGTATCGGAGCAAAGGTTAAGTACCACCACAAAAATTCAAATGACATCTGTCAACAGTGTTAAAACTATCATTTAAAAATAATAACGACTTTACAAGCAAGTTTTACTTTCTTCCCAAGATTCCACAGTCCTTAAAAGCACCTCGATTATTGAAAGCAGAAAGGAAAATGGAAATCAAAGGCTTTTAAGAGATCCTAAGAGCCAACCCGTGAATAAGAAATGCTAACGCGTAACGCAATATTGCGGTAATTTTTTCTTTTAATTAAACTTATGGATTTTTGACAAACGCAAAAAGAAAAATACGGTACATTACTTTCATAATGTTCAGTCCGAAGAAGAAAGAAAAAAAAAAGGAAAATAAAAAAAGGAATGGCCCGAGCGAGATTCGAACCTGAGCCTTCCCGCTGTCTGCGTTTTACACCACTCGGCCACCTTGACCACTGACTTGAGGTAGGATAAATTTTAATATATATAGTTAACCTTAGCCTAACAGCGTCGCCCTTGAAGAACCTCTGAACAGGCTTTACTAAGATGAAACGTAACTTAGGTGAAAGGTCGGAAGCACAAGAATTGAGATTGACGACCGGGCTATTTTTCAATTTTAGCAATTCTCAAAAACAGTATTACCCGACCGTCTGCACAGTTCACAAAAACAACTTTTTGTCCGTCTAGAATAACTATTACGACTATTTTCTGAATAAAATACAGTTGTTGCTTGTCAAAAAATGCCTGAGAAACTGATTTGGAAATCAAAATTGCAAAAATACACAAACATATTTGCATAAGGCGACGCGAGTATAAAATCTACGTTTTGTTTTGTTTACATAAAATCGCTTTTCAACAAACACATAAAAATGGACAACACAACCTTCTTTCGAAAAATTTTATTCAAATCTCTATTAGTTTATGTTTAAAAGCGAAACGCGTACCATTTATTTATATAGCGCATCGAGGCCGAGCCGTGTCTTCGATGAAATTCAAGAAATTAGTACAACTGAATTTAAGCTACTTGTTTATAAACAATTCTCCAAAACTAACGGGAACACAAACAAAAAGTCAATCACAGATTGAAATCAAGATAAATTCCCATCGAAAAATGTAATTTGTTTTACCTTTAAGTCCCTCCGGCGACTACTGTACTTGGAAATTCTTTAAATCTCCGCTTTGGTGCTGAAATCCGTAAAACGAACCCATCTCTTCGCATTGTTCCTCGAAGCAAGATTTTATCCCTGAAAGCTCTTCTTTTTCCACTATAGCGGCTTCTGAGTATCCCTTAATTAGTATCCTGTCTTGAGTTGCAAACCGCAAAAAATGTTGGGTGATAACCACTTTCATTCTCCGCTAAAAAACAGCAAAAAAATCCTGCAACGGCTGAAGTGTTTACCGAGCTGACGGCTGTGTAGCCGCGCGAAAAACAAAGCCTCAAAGATCCCGGATGTTTTGTGGCGTCATACGCGCATGTTTTGCGACGTCATACGCACCTGCGAGCTAGCCCAACGCGTACGACGGGCGTTCGGCGGGCAGGCAACGCGCCGGCGAAACATTCCGCTGGCCATGATTATGAAAAATGACGGGCGTAGTTTCTATGAGTATGGTGCTCCGCCGGGCCTTCGGCTCGCGGGCTCCGCTATAACTTGAAGGTAGAAAAGCGTCAAAACGCGTGTCTCGGTTGAAAATTCCTTTTAGATCGATTTTAACGTTGCATTAAAGACTCTAAATGCGAAACATCTTTAAGCTTATTGTTGTTTATATCCGTTTACACCAATTTAGTTATTGTTATCGCTGGATTCACGCTGTTCTTGTTATAAAACTGTGCCCCTGACGAGAATGACAGACCTTATGAGGTCAATTAACCCTATTCGGCCTGGGCTTTTTTTGAGTTCCTGAGCCTGGGGGGGGGGGGGCACATTGTGCCCCCCCTTCGTAACTTCGAGAACATTAAGGCTACGACAATGAAACCTAGAGGGTATATAGTACGTCCGAAACTATCTCCTTTGCGGTCCGCACAATGGAACAATGACGTCATATGGTTTGAAACAACTCATTAATGAATCTACTCGAATTACACTTTCGACAAGTACTTTAATTGATTTGATATTCACTAATCGACCTGAAAATGTGTATTGTTCTGGGGTGTCTCATGTTGCCATTAGTGACCATAGCTTAGTATATGTTTATCGAAAAATTTCAATTCCCACTTCCTCTAAAGGAATTAACTTGATAAGTTATAGACAGTTTAAACACTTTAACAGCGCCAATTTTCGAACTGAGATTTTAGCACAACCTTGGGATGACATCAAGCAATTTTACGATCCCAATGACATGTGGAAGAAATGGAAAGATTTATTTTTAACTGTCTGCGAAAAACATGCACCAATGAAGACCAAACGGATGCGTAATTCAAAATCAACGTGGATTACTACTATTTTAAAAAAGCGGATGAATTACAGAGACCGCCTTAAAAGAAAAGCTATTAAAACAAATGATCCATCTATTTGGAAACAATTTCGAATGGTGAGAAATCAAGTAAATCGGGAAATTAACAGCGCCAAACAGGCTTACTATAAAAATGCCTTCAGTAATTGCTCGGGAGATCAACGCAAAACATGGAAAACTATTAACGAACTGACCTCGCGTAAGTCGAATAAAACCGTTATCAATGAAATGGAATACAATGGGTTAAATTCTAAAGACCAAACAGATGTTGCAGAAATGTTAAATTCCTTTTTTACGGAAATTGGGCCAAATCTTAGTAGACATGTATTTGAAGTTGATAAATCCTTCGAAGAATTTATTACTGAAACTGATAAAGAATTCATATTTGAAAAAACAACACCAACACACGTTTTTACACTACTATCAAAACTTTGTAAGTCAAAGGCAACTGGATTAGATAATATTTCAGCGAAACTTTTAAGGGAATGCCCCGATTTACTAGCAGAACCTCTCTCTCATATATTTAATCAATCCTTAATAACCGGCATCTTCCCTGATGAATGGAAATCTGCTAGAGTCACTCCGTTGTATAAAAATTCCGGGAAGCGTTCTGATCCGACAAATTACCGACCGATATCAATAATTCCAGTCGTGGCCAAAGTTTTCGAACGGATAATCTACGACCAATTATATCAGTATCTAACTAGGAATAGCTTTCTTACTGGTTATCAATCTGGTTTTCGTTCCTTGCACTCCACACTTACGGCACTAATTGAAGCTACTGATAGTTGGGCCATGAACATTGATCGTGGTTTTGTCAATGCTGTCGTCTTTCTGGACCTCAAAAAGGCCTTTGATACAGTTGATCACGATATTTTGTTAAAGAAATTGCAATACTATGGGATTCGTCGGTCCAGTTATAAATGGTTTGCTTCTTACTTAGATAATAGAACTCAAATTTGTCACATCAACTCCTGTAAGTCAACCCCGAAATTGTTGAGATGCGGTGTTCCTCAAGGAACAATTTTAGGACCTCTTCTGTTTTTGTTATATATTAACGACTTACCAAATTGCCTGATGTATTCACAAACCAGGATGTACGCTGATGATACCAGCTTGACGTTTGCTAGTGCAGACGTTAAGCATATAAATGATTGCCTTAATTATGACTTAAGTAATGTATACACATGGTTATCGGCTAACAAGCTTACCCTGAATTTGACAAAAACTGAGTTTATACTTATTGCATCAAGGCAGAAGTTGTCACAATTTTCAGAAAGCCCTTCTCTTACTATAAATAGTAACGCTGTAGAACAAGTAGCATCAGCTAAATCCCTTGGAGTCTACATCGACCAAACCTTAAACTGGGAATGCCATATTGAAAATGTCTGTAAAAAGATTGCTTCCGTCATTGGTGCAATTAAACGGATACGGCATCTTATCCCATTTAACATTTTAATCAAAGTTTATAATAGCCTTGCTCAGCCTCACTTTGATTATTGCAGTGTGGTGTGGGGAAACTGTAACAAGGGCCTTTCTGAAAAGCTTCAAAGGCTTCAAAATCGCGCAGCCCGCATTTTAATGTCTGCGAGCTACGATAGTAATTTGGATGATGTGTTCCGGGCATTAGGGTGGCGTAAACTATGTCATCAAAGATTAGAAATGAAATCTATCATGATGTATAAGACCCTACATGGGATGACACCAGATTATCTACTATCAAGATTTGTTTATCGCGATAACGTGAATGCTTATCGTTTAAGGAATACCGAAAACAAACTAGTTCTTCCACAACCTCGCACTGATTATCTGAAAAGAAGTTTTTCATACAGTGGAGCTCAGTTGTGGAACAACTTACCCACAGAATTAAGACTAGCGTCTTCCTTAAGCGAATTTAAGACAAAACTAAGTCGCCATAGTTTTTAAGTAAAGTTTTAAATAATATTTTTGAACACGGCCTCCATGAAAAGCAGTTTTTATTTTTTATATTGTACCTCTTATTTGTAGTTAGGAAGTTAGGTAGTTAGCTGATTATGATAATTTAAGCTGATGGAAATACCGTGTATAAATAAAGTTATCTTATCTTATCTATCTTATCTCTAGTTATTAGGTAATTAGTTATACGGCCGCCATCTTGGATCCGCCATCTTGGATTTCTGAAATTTTTTAAAACCTCTTTAAAACCATCCAAATTCACTCAAAATTAATCAAAACCAATAAATAAACGCTAAATGACGTAAAAATATAAAAGTTATACCAATAAACATTGTTTTTCTTCATTCAAAGGTACAAATATGCAAATTTCAAAAAACATGGCTGTCAAAATCTTGTTGCCATGGAAACATCAAGTCACGTGATCAAAAAATTGTCATATCAAATTGTTGCCAGATAAATTACAGGAAAAGTCACAAAGTGTGATGGCGTTTGAATACATATTAAAGAAGTTATGAACGTTCAAAGTTAGCGCGGGCACTTTGTGCCCCCCCCCCCCCCCCCCAGGCCGAATAGGGTTAAGGTATTCGTGATTTTGTGGGGATTGGAAAACCGACTTTCACCACTCCACTGCACTCCTAACTAAGTTTTGGCTACGTAGCAAATAAAATTCTGATTTCTTATCGTTTATAAATATACCTTACGCGATTTCAGTTGGGTTTTTGGTCTCTCTTTTTAATCTTGACCAATTCTATTCTTTTTTACTATACGTGCTTTTCTCAAATATGGGCCTTTGTAATCTTTCCTTATGTTTTCTTGTAGTTGCAACCATTAGAATTATTACTTCACGTAAAATGCTTGAGTAGCGTGACTTCGTTTTTAAGGTCAAACAACCCCAAGCAAACTGAATCTACTGACTTGAACGTTCATTCAGACACTCGGCCTTTCGGTTCGAAAACAAAGCTTTAGCTGAAACAACTTACCTCATATTTTGATGTTTGCAATCGGGTGTTAAAGTAAATTGGCAACCATAAAAAAGATTTATTAGAGCAACCCTTCGTCAGAGCTGAAACAGTTGACTTGGTGAAAGGAGGACAGCAAATTATAAATGTTCTAATTGTGCGATAATTTGCAAACTGAGATAAACAAATTGTTGTACTTTTGTGTTGATAGTGAAGGTAATGTACCCAATTAATGTAAGTGCACGTTTAATAGCGGAGCTCAGCGGGCCGAAGGCCCGCGCGGAGCACCATACTCATAGAAACAGAGAACCATAGAACCCATGCCCGTCATTTTTCATGGTCATGGCTAGCGGAATGTTTCGCGGGCGCGTTGTGTGCCCGCCGCCGCCGCCGCGTCCGTCGCTTAGGGTTAACTCGCGGGCGCGTAGACCGTTGCAAAACATGCGAGTATGACGCCACACAACAACCGGGATCTTTGCAATTTCACGTCACCTGGGAAAACACTGCTGTGTTTAGCGGAGAAAACCGTTTAAATTAAAGTCGTTATTCTCTTGCATTTTTTCGCGGTTTGCTACGATTTTGTTGTTGATCATGACTAATTCTAGATTTGTGGTAAAAATCTCGCCACGTCGAGAACGCAATGCTTTTAAAAAAGTTTGGCAAATCTTTTGCTGATGGTTTCAGCTTAATTAATTTCCATGTATTTTATCCGTCTGTACTCTTATTAATGAGACCCTGATGTGCGACAAACTTGAGATACCGAGTTGATACTAAATTTAGCATTGAAAAAGGAAATGGAGGTCGCACCCCAAATATGTAGTAATGTAAAAGAAACGACAAGGATACAAGTTTTGTGGCAAAACAAGGGTGGCAGGAAAGGCAGAGCCTATGTCCCCTAGAGTAGCGGTGTCACTAGAGGACCCTCTCCCCACTAGAGTAGCGGTGTCTCTAGAGAGGACCCCTCCCCCCTCCCCCGAAGTACCGGTGTCTTTGGGGGGGGGTGCTTGTGTAACATAGGGGGACCAGAAGAGGGGTGCCCTTTTCGGAGGAGAATAGATCAGATGGTACCATCTTGGAGTGAGAGATCCGGACCTCTTTTCAAGGATAGCTATAGCACTTACTGTAGGGTAAAGTGCAGCCAAGGGTGCACTTCCCTGAGCAGAGGAGTGAAACTTAAATGTGGGGTGGTTCGTGTACAGTTGATTAACTAGTGTACCAACGGCACGCTATAATCACATGACAGCGTGAGAGGGAAATTACTGGGAGCTTAGCCGTATAAGTTAAAACTGTGAAAGTAATATTACTTAACGCTAGAAATTCCCTACAAGACTGTTGCAATATAGACCATATACCTAGACTATTGCACTAGTGACCGAAACCGGCCCAGCATAGCAGAATCGCATAACAGCATGAGTGGGAAATTACTGGAGCTTTGACGTACAATTTAAGCGACGGTAAAAGTACAGTTACTTCAGGCAGGCAATGACCTATGGACTGTTGCAAAACAGAGACTTCGGAGCTCATTAACGTCGGTGTAATAGCTAAACCTTGAAATTGACGAGAAAACAATAACCAATGACTGCATTAGGTTACAATTGACAAAACTTCATTGCCCAATCCGTGACAATCACATTTGAGCTACAATTGAAAACTTGCTTAAACCTATGACATTACTATAGAAATTAAAATATAATATCAGCAATAAAAACCCGAAATAAAAACCCTGCTTAAACCTGTGACATCGCTACAGAAAATGAAAATAACTCGCATGAAACTGAACTCAAAACCCTTCTTTAAACCTGTGACGTCGCATTAGAAAATTAAATCCCCCCCACTTTGTGAAAACGAATTCGTGAAAAATATCTGCCATGAAACCGAACTAAAAAACTTTCTTAAACCTGTGACATAGAAAATAAAAATATGTCTCCTGAAACCGAACTAAAAACGTTCTTTAAACCTGTGACGTCGCTATAAAAAATGAAATTCCCCCCAACCCCTCGTGAAAACGAATTCAAAGCCCTGCTTAAACCTGTGACATCGCTACAGAAAATGAAAATAACTCGCATGATCATGATCATGAAAAAACTTAAAACCCTTCTTTAAACCTGTGACGTCGCTATAGGAAATGAAATTCTCCTCCTCGTGAAAACGAATTCGTGAAAAATATCTGCCATGAAAATGAACTAAAAACCTTTTTTAAACCTGTGACAGAAAATAAAAAATATTTCTCTTGAAACCGAGCTAAAAACGTTCTTTAAACCTGTGACGTCGCTATAGAAAATGAAATCCCCCCATCGTGAAAACGAATTCAAAGCCCTGCTTAAACCTGTGACATCGCTAAAAAAATAAAAATAATATATCTGCCATGAAACCGAACTGAAAACCTTTTTAAACCCTTTGACATCGCTATAGAAAATGAAAATATGTCCCATGAAACCAAACTAAAAACGTTCTTTAAGGACGTTCACACACGAGCGCGAGCGCAAAGTATGAAATCTTAACAGATAAAGGGTTGGTAGCCGTTGCGTTAGCTTTACTTAGATTTTACTCGCTTGGATGGTCGGTGACCCCTACGTTTTTTGCTAGATAATTTTCTTTTCCAATTCTCGACAGATTGTGAAAAAATTAACAAAACATCAATGTAGGAAATTTAAAATGTTCCCATTTTTCTACCCACACATACATCGAATCCCGCCAACTTGTGGCTGTCATGGTTTGCAAATGCTGTCGTCACCAGTTGATTTTATTTGCTTTATAGACCCACTCGTATAAAATGTGGCGTAGAAAGTTCCATTCTAGAGATTCATTTGCAATATTTTTAGACCAACAGACATTGGGGCCATATCGAGTAAGGAAGACCGATTTTTCAAATTAAGGTGGCCTTTCTTATCTCCGAAACGAATTCGGTGACCCCCCAATTTTTGTGCATTTCTAACACGAGTAACTCGTTACCTAGTAGCTGTAGCAAACGTTTAACCCTATTCAGACTGGGGGGGGGGGGGGGGGCTTTTCGAACCCCCCCTCCAGTAAAATTGTAATAACTCTCACACCGAAATAGCTATGAGGCTGAAATTTTCTGACTTTTCCTTCAATTTATCTAGGGACATTTTGGTATCCATAACATGTCAGTGTGATTAACCATGTTGCCATGGCAACCGGTTTTTGACACATAGGTTTTCAAAATATTAAAATATGGTGAATTTTTTATTTTAAGATCTTGTTTTTTGACTTATAGTGCATTTTCTTATTAGAATAGTTTTTTCTTGGGACTAGTTCTTGAAAGACATCAAAAATTTTTAACATCAAATATTTGGGGGGAGGGGTAGGTAAATTTTTGCTCACTTTTACTTATAGAGAAAAATGTTGTACTATTTCTTAAATAACGCTTCTAAGTTCATTGTTTGGATAACAGACATTAGTTTGATACGTGTTTTATACATTCTGATCCTTTTCTCTTTTAGATATTTTTTAAATTTTAATTTAAACGAAAAAAAAGGAAATCCAAGATGGCGGATCCAAGATGGCGGACAAAAATTTCAAAATTATAGTTTTATCGCCTCTTTTTGCCTTTTCTCGCTTTACAAGTGTGTCCTTGTTTGTATTTATTATGTTTTAATATTAAAGAGATGATTTTACAGTTATATTTGATATTTTAAGTCTCTGGATGGAAAAATATCAAAGAAACGTCGGAAAAACAAAATTTACGTCACTGTGACGTCATAATTGGGTGTGGCAGGTCAAAACTGGTTGTGAGGTTTCCTTGTATGGAGGTGAACATTGTGTGAAAATTTCATGGTCCTAGCCTTACTGGTTCCAGAGATATGAAGGGGGGGTCCGAGGACCCCCCTTGTTGAAGCCACAAATGTAATAATTGACCACAAATGTAATAAAGCCCTCAAATGTAATAAGGACTGACCACAAATGTAATAAAGCCCTCAAATGTAATACGAATTGACCACAAATGTAATAAAGCCCTCAAATGTAATACGAATTGACCACAAATGTAATAACGGATTTTATCGTGCGTTCTTCAGTTTGCACAACAGGGTTACCAGCCCTAGCTAAGTTGTGAGGACCAGGATTTCGCCAGTCATGCATTATCTTTCTCGGACAACCAAACTTGGACTAACCTTATTTTATCTATGTAGTGTGTTGGACGTCATCTGTCATTCACATTTGTGGTCAATCCTTATTACATTTGAGGGCTTTATTGCATTTGTGGTCATTCGACAATTATTACATTTGTGGCTTCAACATTGAAGCCACAAATGTAATAATTGACCACAAATGCAATAAAGCCCTCAAATGTAATAAGAATTGACCACAATTGTAATAAAGCCCTTCTCTGATTCGCCTTAAAGAAATTATTAATTCCCCGAAGTGGCATACGGCGTGGCTTAAACTTAATCTAGCACCGCTTGGCTGGTTTGAGATAATCGGTATTGCCTGGTGCACTTGACAAGCTCACACATCCGTCTTCAGTACCCCTGCCTCAGACTAGTACCGTACCTTGTTTGGACCAAACGTTTATATTAAATTCGGCGGTGCACACTGCCATTGTTGACGAAGACGTTGAAATTTTTTGTTGTAAAAATGCCATGTTTGCTGTTGAAATTGTTAGTTCAAGCTTCTGATTGAGGGGTGGCGAATGGTACCTTCAAAATCGTGGGTCTTGGAAAATTTTGGTCCGGTGTCGAAATCTCGGCCGTTTTTGTTTTAAGTCTCAAAGTCTCGTTTGGCTGGTGCTTTTTCTGTCTCGGAGTCTCGGAGTCTCGAAAATGTTTAGTTGAGATAATAGCAACTTCAGGTTTGGTCACGTGAATGACAGATGACGTCCAACACACTACATAGACAATTCAGTTTGTCCAAGTTTGGTTATACGCATGACTGGCAAAATCCTGGTCCTCACAACTTAAGGCTAGTAACTCTGTTGTGCAAACTGAAGAATGCACGGTAAAATCCATTATTACATTTGTGGTCAATTCGTATTACATTTGAGGGCTTTATTACATTTGTGGTCAGACCGTATTACATTTGAGGGCTTTATTACATTTGTGGTCAGTCCTTATTACATTTGAGGGCTTTATTACATTTGTGGTCAATTATTACATTTGTGGCTTCAACACCCCCCCCCCAGTCACAGATTGCCTAAAAAAGCCCAGTCTGAATAGGGTTAAAAAAAAACAATGTTAGAAGATTTTCGCGCGAACGACCTTAAAGCTGTGACGTCGCTATACAAAATGAAATTAACCCTCCATGAAAACGAATATAAAAATAGAAAATATCTGCCGCGAAACCGAACTAAAAACCTTCTTTAAACATGTGACATTGCTATAGAAAATGAAAATATGTGCCATGAAACCGAACTAAAAACGTTCTTTAAACCTTTGACGTCGCTATAGAAAATGAAATTAACCCTCCGTGAAAACGAATATAAAGCCCTGCTTAAATGAACCTGTGACATCGCGTTGGAAAACTTGGCAAGCAAGGTGCTTCGTGGTAAGTACAAACTTTTGATCCTTTGTTACTAAGTTTTGAAGCACTAAGAATTATTTATACCTTGCATTTGAATGCATTTTTATTTTATTAACTTGATGTAATGCGCAATATAAATGCATAATTATTATTATTATTATTATCATTATTAATTTTTATTATTAAGAAAAGGGTATTCCAAATCAGCCTTAGTCATCTTAAAAAGGCTTCACAATTCGTAATTAATTAGACCACGAACTCGAGTTTTCTGTACAAAAATGTCGCCTAAAACTTTCGTAACGTCGGAAAATCCCAAGCCTTTTGTTTTCGGATGGATAAAAGATGTACTTTAGGTCCTTTAGGGTATAAAATAAAACAAGCTTGGATTTTTGGTAAAGAGAAAGCGGCTAATAAATTCTTGGGATAAGATTCCATTCTCTAAAAATTTCTGCCTCTGAAATATTCCGCTAAGAGAATCGAAAAACTCCAACTGTATTAGTATAAAAGGCACTAAAACGATATGGACAAACAGTACAACGCCATTACAAGCGAATTCCTAAACATTCCTCGTTGGAGGCCCCTGTTCAAATGCGGAACAGCAATAACTTGAAATGGAATAAAGTCTACATTTCCCTTTGGGACACCTAACAAATAAGGACACCTCTTTATTTCGGACAGTTCACTTGGTCTCGAATAAACCAACAATACATATGAACTCTATTATTGACTGGATTTTTAATAAACACGGTTTATAGCTAACACTGTACTTGACTGGATTTTGAATGAACACGGTTTCCGTTTAACCTCTTGGAATCAGCCATTTCTTACCCCAGCTTGTTTTCAAGATTACGCTGACGCTATAACAAGACAAGGAACCCACATCCTTTAAGTTTCTGTAAACAAAACAAACTAGAAACTTCTTGAGTAATCTGAGCCAGAAACATGCAAAAATTGAGACCTTGACTTCACTTTCGCTGAAATATATTCGCCTAAACACTGTTTAATATAAAAGTAAGGTTTAGAAATCAAAAGTGGTGACAAATCAGTCAAAAAAATACTTACGTAGTCGTCACTACGCAAATCTTCTTCACTACTCACCGTAGCATGCGATGAGACGACGGACTACGAAACCCAAGTACAGCTAAAGAGCATGCGCAGTAAACCTCGAACCAGGTCCCCGCCGTGAAGAACCGTAGTCGGTAGTCCGTAGTGGCCCTATCTTAAAGTCCTTAATGAGACCCTGATGTGCGTCAAACTTGAGATACTGTGTTGATACTAAATTTAGCATTGAAAAAGGCAATGGAGGTCGCGCCCCAAATACGTAGTTATGTAAAAGAAACGACAAGGATACAAGTTTTGTGGCAAAACTAGGGTGGCAGGAAAGGCAGAGCCTATGTCCCCTAGAGTAGCGGTGTCACTAGGGGACCCCTTCCCACTAGAGTAGCGGTGTCTCTAGAGAGGAATCCTCGAAGTAGCGGTGTCTGGCGGGGGGGGGGGGGGGGGGGGGGGGGGGGGTGGGGGGGCTTATGTTAGAGTGTAACGTAGGGGGACCAGAAGAGGGGTGCCCTTCTTCTAGGAGGAGAATAGATCAGCTGGTACCATCTTGGAGTGAGAGATCCGGACCTATTTTCAAATATAGCTATAGCTCTTACTGTAGGGTAAAGTGCAGCCAATGGTGCACTTCCCTGCGCAGAGGAGTGAAACTTAAATGTGGGGTGGTTCGTGTACAGTAGTTAAATAGTGTCCCAACGGCACGCTACAATCACATGACAGCGTGAGAGGGAAATTACTGGAAGCTTAGTCGTACAAGTTAAAACTGTGAAAGTAATATTACTTCACGCTTGAAATTGCCTACAAGACTGTTGCACTATAGACCATAAACCTAGACTATTGCACTAGTGACCGAAACCAGCATGGCAGAATCACATGATAGCATGAGTGGGAAATTACTGGAGCTTTGACCTACATTTTAAACGACGGTAAAAGTACAGTTGCTTCAGGCAGGCAATGACCTATGGACTGTTGCAAAACAGAGACTTCGGAGCTCATTAACGTCGGTTTAATAGCTAAACCTTGAAATTGACGAGGAAATAATAACGAATGACTGCATTAGGTTGCAATTGACAAAACTTCATTGCCCAATCCGTGACAATCACATTTGAGCTACAATTGAAAACTTGCTTAGACCTACGACATTACTATAGAAATTAAAATATAATATCAGCAATAAAAACCAAAATAAAAACCCTGTTTAAACCTGTGACATCGCTACAGAAAATGAAAATAACTCCCATGAATCTGAACCTTAAAACCCTTCTTTAAACCTGTGACGTCACTATAGAAAATGACTCCCCTCCTCGTGAAAACGAATTCGTGGAAAAAATATCTGCCATGAAACCGAACTAAAAACCATTTTTTTTAAAACCTATGACATAGAAAATAAAAATAATTCTCTTGAAACCGAACTAAAAACGTTCTTTAAACCTGTGACGTCGCTATAGAAAATAAATTCACCCCCTCGTGAAAACGAATTCAAAGCCCTGCTTAATATAATATCAGCAATAAAAACCCGAAATCAAAACCCTGCTTACACCTGTGACATCGCTACAGAAAATGAAAATAACTCCCATGAAACTTAACTCAAAACCCTTCTTTAAACCTGTGACCTCGCTATAGAAAATGAAATCACCCCCCCCCCCCCCGTCGTGAAAACGAATTCGTGAAAAATATCTGCCTTGAAACCGAACTAAAAACCTTTTTTAAACCTGTGACATAGAAACTAAAATATTTCTCTTGAAACCGATCTAAAAACGTTCTTTAAACCTATGACGTCGCTATAGAAAATGAAATTTCCTCCTCCCTCGTGAAAACCAATTCAAAGCCCTGCTTAAACCTGTGACATCGCTATAAAAATAAAAAAAAAATATCTGCCACGAAACCGAACTGAAAACCTTCTTCAAACCCTTTGACATCGCTATAGAAAATGAAAATATGTCCCATGAAACCGAACTAAAAACGTTCTTTAAGGACGTGCGCGCACGAGCGCGAGCGCAAAGTAAGAAATCTAAACAGATAAAGGGCTGGTAGCGGTTGCGTTAGCTTTACTTAGATTTTACTCGCTTGGATGGTCGGTAACCCCTACGTTTTTTGCTAGATAATTTTCTTTTCAAATTCTCGACAGATTGTGAAAAAATGAACAAAAAATCAATGTAGGAAGTTGAAAATTTTCCCATTTTTCTACCCACACATACATCGAATCCCGCCAACTTGCGGCTGTCATGGTTTGCAAATGCTGTCGTCACCAGTTGATTTAATGTGCTTTATAGACCCACTCGTATAAAATGTGGCGTAGAAAGTTCCATTCTAGAGTTTCATTTGCAATATTTTTAGACCAACAAACATTGGGGCCATATCAAGTAAGGAAGATTGATTTTTCCAAATTAAGGTGGCCTTTCTTATCTCCGAAACGAATTCGGTGACCCCCCAATTTTTGTGCATTTCTAACACGAGTAACTCGTTACCTAGGGCAGTAGCTGTAGCAAACGTTTTAAAAAAACAATGTTAGAAGATTTTCGCGCGAAAGACCTTAAAGCTGTGACGTCGCTATAGAAAATGAAATTAACCCTCCATGAAAACGAATATAAAAATAGTAAATGTCTGCCGCGAAACCGAACTAAAAACCTTCTTTAAACATGTGACATTGCTATAGAAAATGAACATATGTGCCATGAAACCGAACTAAAAACGTTCTTTAAACCTTTGACGTCGCTATAGAAAATGAGATTAACCTCCCGTGGAAACGAATAGAAAGCCCTGCTTAAATGAACCTGTGAGATCGGGTTGGAAAACTTGGCAATCAAGGTGCTTCGTGGTAAGTACAAACTTTTGGTCCTTTGTTACTGAGTTTTGTAGCACTTAGAATTATTTATACCTTGTATACATTTTTTTTATTAACTTGATGTAATGCGCAGACGATCATAACCTCACGAAGCCTGCGCAATATAAATGCATTATTATTATTATTATTATTATTATTATTATTATATTACAATAATAATTTTATTAACAATTAAAATAGCTATTTGCAATAATGGTAATAATAATAGTAGCAGTAAAAATGATGACAATAATGATGATGATAATTATTATTATATTATTATTATTATTATTATTATTATTATTATTATTATTTTATTATTATTTAAGAAATTTGTTAATAAAGTACACTTTTAAAATTTAAATTACATTATTATTATTATTATTATTATTATTGCAGTAAAACTATCTGTATGCACAGTGTTATAAAGCAACACAGGGCGCAAAGCGTAACCTGTGCGCAAGAGCAAAACTTAAAATAATAATAATAATAAAAAAAGTAAAAAAATAAAAAAAAATAATAAATAAATTACTGAAACCTTATATCTACAAATCTAAAAACAATAATCTAAGCATATAAATAAAAACAAGAACAAGATATTTATTAACAATTAAAATAACTATTTACAATACATTAAAATTCTAATACGATAAGATATGTACATTTGAAATGGTATTATAAAAATCTCCTCAACTTCACATTTTTAAAATGAAACTGATCATTGTCATAAATAATAATAATAATAATCATAATCATAATTTTAATCTTTAAAATTGCCTATATTACATCTCATCTGGTCGATCGACTGCAACTGCAACACTGTAAATCCTTGGCAATCTAGGTCCTGGGTGTCTGGTTCTGTTGACTTATTTATGAATGCAACAAAACCTCATCTTACTAAGAAAAATCACCAAAAATAACAAAAGAAAATTACAAAAAATAAAAATAATAAAATGATAAAAATTAATAATATCTAAGCATATAATATAATAATAATAATAATTATTATTATTATTATTACTATTATGAAGAAAAGGGTATTCCAAATCAGCCTCAGTCATCTTAAAAAGGCTTTAAATATTCGTAATTAATTAGACCACGAACTGGAGTTTTCTGTACAATAATGTCGCCTAAAACTTTTGTAACGTCGGAAATTCCAAGCCTTTTGTTTTCGGATGAACAAAAGATGTCCTTTGGGTCCTTTAGGGCACAAAATAAAACAAGCTAGGATTTTCGGTTAAGACAAAAACAGCTGGTAAATTCCAAGCTTTTTGTTTTCTGATGAATAAAAGATGTCCTTTAGGTCTTTTAGGGTACAAAATAAAACATTTTAAAGGAACATTTTAGAGACATTTTAGAGGAACATTTTAGAGACATTTATTCAAAATAAAACAAGCTGAGATTTTCGGTAAGAGAAAACAGCTTATAAATTCTTGGGATAAGATTCCATTCTCTAAAATTTTCTGCCTCTGAAATATTCCGCTAAGAGAACCGAAAAACTCCAACTGTATTAGTATAAAAGGTACTAAAACGATATGGAAAAACGGTACAACGCCATTACAAGCGAATTCCTATACAGACCTCATTGGAGGCCCCTGTTCAAATGCGGAACAGCAATAACTTGTCCCTTTGGGACACCTAACAAATAAGGACACATCTTTATTTCGGACAGTTCACTTGGTCTCGAATAGACCAAAAATACATTTGAACTCTACTGTTATAATACAGACACATCCTCACGTAATACAGACAACAGCCCATTTCCGAGTTGCTCTTAGCCTCCTTTTCAAACCGAGGCCAAGTGCAAAACCATTGATATGAAAGTGAGTTTTCTTTCACGTGAAAATAAAACTTATATCCATATGAATGGTTTTGCACTTGGTCTCGGTTTGAAAAGGAGGCTAAGAGCAACTCGGAAATGGGCTATTGGATCGGACCCATTGATTTTAAACTGTTGTAAACAAAATTCGATTGAAGCATACGAAACGTCAAGTCATTAATCAAAGTTTTTTACAACATGCGTTGTTTTGTCATGTTTATAACCGCAGTGTGTATTTTATTTCTGTTAAAGTTGAAATGGCCGAAGAATAAGAGTTTTTACGATTTAGATCTAACCCGTCTATGTGTACCGACGAAACTCGGTTATAGTAGACTGTCAAAACATTTATTTTCTGAGGTTTCAGAACAAACTGTAAGTTTACATGTTTCTGTGAGTTTTAAATCTTCGATTAGTTTGGATTGATCACCCCAATAACAAAGGAAGGACTTCCTGACGTCTGTTGCATGATTCCAACAGACAGATTTAAAAAGGTCGTAACCAACAAAACGGCTGCAATTTAGAATAACAGTTTTGATTGCTGTCCCTCTTAGTAAAGACGTTCGTACATAATTTGAACATTTTGTACACTTCAGATCGTCATAATTGTTTACGTTTGTTTGACTGGGTTCGCGTGACTTTTCCTCTCAAGGCGAGAGCCGATAACAATAGTCACGCAAGCGAAATACTGGTAGGTCACGCGAAGCTCCCATTGGTAGAACAAAGCCAAATCACTGTATACCTTCTGCAAGTGGTTTTAACCTTCAGTTTTCAGCATTGGTACTTGTAGATATTATCTCTGTTTTCCAATCGATTTAAATTATCACGTCAACATTTCATTTCAGTTTTAGTAAAGAAAACATTCCCACATAAACAGCCTAGCCTAGACTATTAATATTTCATGTTGTATTTTAGAAGTATGACGTCTTAAAATATAATAAACTGGTTTCGGTTTTTTCGGAATATAGGGAGCAATCCCAGATTAAAATAAATGAAATTCCACTTTACAAAGCGAGAAGCGTTGTGGCAAGTATTTTGTGGCCTTTTTACCACTTTAAGAGCAGTTCATAACATTTTCGTACGTATGTATGTACGGCTGCGACAAGAAGTAGCAACACGATGACGACATAACTCGATCATTTGTTTTTTGTATACTTAGCTGTTTAGTTCTGAAATCTCATCAAGGCGAAAAATTTAATCCGGCATCAAGTCGTGTAAAAGTACCCAGTTTATCAGAAACTAAATACACAAAGTAACTTTAGTATAACTTTGATCACATAACACAGCAGATGAGTGTTACCCAGTTTTAAGTCAGTATCCTTTACATCGCCGGCCTTTCGTTAAATTAACGGAGTTCAAAACTGCCAAGAGAAGGTCCTTCGTTTTCACCTTTTTCTGGCAAAACAGAATCGAATGAACGGATGCTTTTCGCAATTTGTTTTAACCTTTCTTAAACCAATTTTAACCATTGGTACATTTTATTGCATGTTATAAAATTCTTTAATTATTCATTAAGGTTCTGACAAATCAATAGATGGTGTCACATGTACACCTCTGTAAACCCCAATAGATGATGTCATATGTACACCTCTGTAAACCCCAATAGATGGTGTCATATGTACACCTCTGTAAACCCCAATAGATGGTGTCACATGTACACCTCTGTGAACCCCAATAGATGGTGTCATATGTACACCTCTGTAAACCCCAATAGATGGTGTCACATGTACACCTCTGTAAACCCCAATAGATGATGTCACATGTACACCTCTGTAAACCCCAATAGATGGTGTCATATGTACACCTCTGTAAACCCCAATAGATGGTGTCACATGTACACCTCTGTAAACCCCAATAGATAGTGTCATATGTACACCTCTGTAAACCCCAATATATGATGTCACATGTACACCTCTGTAAACCCCAATAGATGGTGTCATATGTACACCTCTGTAAACCCCAATAGATGGTGTCATATGTACACCTCTGTGAACCCCAATAGATGGTGTCATATGTACACCTCTGTAAACCCCAATAGATAGTGTCATATGTACACCTCTGTAAACCCCAATAGATAGTGTCATATGTACACCTCTGTAAACCCCAATAGATAGTGTGATATGTACACCTCTGTAAACCCCAATAGATGGTGTCATATGTACACCTCTGTAAACCCCAATAGATGATGTCATATGTACACCTCTGTAAACCCCAATAGATGATGTCACATGTACACCTCTGTAAACCCCAATAGATGGTGTCATGTACACCTCTGTAAACCCCAATAGATGGTGTCACATGTACACCTCTGTAAACCCCAATAGATGATGTCATATGTACACCTCTGTAAACCCCAATAGATGGTGTCATATGTACACCGCTGTAAACCCCAATAGATGGTGTCACATGTACACCTCTGTAAACCCCAATAGATGGTGTCACATGTACACCTCTGTAAACCCCAATAGATGGTGTCACATGTACACCTCTGTAAACCCCAATAGATGGTGTCACATGTACACCTCTGTAAACCCCAATAGATGATGTCACATGTACACCTCTGTAAACCCCAATAGATGGTGTCAAATGTACACCTCTGTAAACCCCAATAGATGTCACATGTACACCTCTATAAACCCCAATAGATAATGTCATATGTACACCTCTGTAAACCCCAATAGATGGTGTCACATGTACACCTCTGTAAACCCCAATAGATGGTGTCACATGTACACCTCTGTAAACCCCAATAGATGGTGTCACATGTACACCTCTGTAAACCCCAATAGATGATGTCATATGTACACCTCTGTAAACCCCAATAGATGGTGTCATATGTACACCGCTGTAAACCCCAATAGATGGTGTCACATGTACACCTCTGTAAACCCCAATAGATGGTGTCACATGTACACCTCTGTAAACCCCAATAGATGGTGTCACATGTACACCTCTGTAAACCCCAATAGATGGTGTCACATGTACACCTCTGTAAACCCCAATAGATGGTGTCATATGTACACCTCTGTAAACCCCAATAGATGGTGTCAAATGTACACCTCTGTAAACCCCAATAGATGTCACATGTACACCTCTATAAACCCCAATAGATAGTGTGATATGTACACCTCTGTAAACCCCAATAGATGGTGTCATATGTACACCTCTGTAAACCCCAATAGATGATGTCATATGTACACCTCTGTAAACCCCAATAGATGATGTCATATGTACACCTCTGTAAACCCCAATAGATGTCACATGTACACCTCTATAAACCCCAATAGATAATGTAACATGTACACCTCTGTAAACCCCAATAGATAGTGTCATATGTACACCTCTGTAAACCCCAATAGATGGTGTCATATGTACACCTCTGTAAACCCCAATAGATGATGTCACATGTACACCTCTGTAAACTTCAATAGATGGTGTCATATGTACACCTCTGTAAACCCCAATAGATGGTGTCACATGTACACCTCTGTAAACCCCAATAGATGGTGTCATATGTACACCTCTGTAAACCCCAATAGATGGTGTCACATGTACACCTCTGTAAACCCCAATAGATGGTGTCACATGTACACCTCTGTAAACCCCAATAGATGGTGTCACATGTACACCTCTGTAAACCCCAATAGATGGTGTCACATGTACACCTCTGTAAACCCCAATAGATGATGTCACATGTACACCTCTGTAAACCCCAATACATGGTGTCATATGCACACCTCTGTAAACCCCAATACATGGTGTCACATGTACACCTCTGTAAACCCCAATAGATGGTGTCATATGTACACCTCTGTAAACCCCAATAAATGGTGTCACATGTACACCTCTGTAAACCCCAATAGATGATGTCACATGTACACTTCTGTAAACCACAATAGATGGTGTCACATGTACACCTCTGTAAACCCCAATAGATGGTGTCACATGTACACCTCTGTAAACCCCAATAGATGGTGTCACATGTACACCTCTGTAAACCCCAATAGATAGTGTCACATGTACACCTCTGTAAACCCCAATAGATGGTGTCACATGTACACCTCTGTAAACCCCAATAGATGGTGTCACATGTACACCTCTGTTAACCCCAATAGATGGTGTCACATGTACACCTGTGTAAACCCCAATAGATGGTGTCACATGTACACCTCTGTAAACCCCAATAGATGGTGTCACATGTACACCTCTGTAAACCCCAATACATGGTGTCATATGTACACCTCTGTAAACCCCAATAGATGATGTCACATGTACACCTCTGTAAACCCCAATAGATGATGTCACATGTACACCTCTGTAAACCCCAATAGATGGTGTCAAATGTACACCTCTGGAAACCCCAATAGATTGTGTCACATGTACACCTCTGTAAACCCCAGTACAAATCAACTGAGTTGATGAATTATTAAACAGTAGAATTAACTTTTGATACAAACACCTGCTCAGCTAATTAGTATTCATTAACTTTTCATACAGATCTCTACTCATTGTTTCATTTCATAAGTACGATAAAATATTCGCGTCCGATCTGTATGGGCTTTACAATGGCTTTACAATTTTATCTAGTACTTAGAATCATGCGCGGTTGCAGTGTTGATTAGAAATGGTTTCAATTGCTCGATCCACAAAACAATCTTAGATCCAACTGGACGCTTTATTATTAATATTTGTGCACCAAATAAAGATAAAAATTGCGAAAAATTCTTCAGAATTATTCATGCAAAGCTACAAAACGAAGGTTTAGATAGCGATAAAGACATCATAAGTAGATGTTATTCCAATAGGCCTTATTCGCGATAGCCGCCATGTTGGTTTTTATATTATTATGCAAATTTACCACGTGATTTCTGAGGGGGCAAACAACTCAATATCGCGAGATTTCAAACCAGTTGTTTATTATGCTGATATTTTTTTCGGAGCTTAACCCTCGGACGTACACGCAAACATATACCCCAAAATTGTTTTTATTTTATTTTATTTATTTTTTTTAATTTCCTCATTTAATTACAATATAATATTTACGCTACTTACAATACAATGCTTACATTACTTTACGATACTCTACATTACAGCACGTGCAATACAATACTCACACTACTTACAATGCAATGCTTACACTACTTATAATACAATACTCTACTTATATACAATACGTACAATTACAATTACCTTACCTTATTACTTACAATATTTGAACTACAAAGTTTTTCAATTTTGTATTTTAGGAGAATTTTGCGCATGAATTCTTGTACAGAAAGAGCTTTCTCTTCGAGTTTCGCACCATATATAATACCGCATGAACAGGAAGGTGTAATTCAGTCTTCTCACCAGTTCTCCAGTTTTGGTGTTATTGATAAAAATTCCAAATAATATATCCTTTTCACTTGGGGTGAAATTACATTTATTTGTATTATTAAACCATTCAAGAGTTTTTTCAATAAACGATTTAGTGCAAGAGCAGTCTTTAAAGGTGTGTTCTATAGAATCTTCCTCGCCAAAATAAATACAGTCACTATTTGGTTTGATACGAAATTTAAAAAGTTTCTTTCTGGTAACGACGATCCGATGAATAAATTTAAATTGAAATTCTCGTAATTTTTGTTCTTGACACAGTTTCGGTATAGATTTAAAAAGCTGGCACCAATCGTTCTCATTGAGGGGGAAAGTTTTATTCCATTTCTGTGTTCCAGTTTGATAGGCAGTATGGGTTTTGTTATTTAGGAGTTGATAGTAGTCTTTTGGTTTCAGCTTACCTAGATCAACCTGAGTCGTGGAGTCCAAAGAGAACATTGTTGAATTTTTAATACAGAGAGACTATTAATTAATTTAATATAGAGAGACTATTTGTTGTTGTGCTAAGATCAAAAGGTGACTAGGAATTGCACTAATAATTTGATAAAATTGGAGGAAGTTTGTTCTACAATCATATTTTGTCTGGAAGTCAGAAAAAGACATAAATTTACCGTTTTCATTTAAAAGCGAGAACAAAATTAAAAAATGTCAAAATGTCAGATTTATTTCCAAATTATTGTTCTTCAATTCAGAGCTTGGATCGAATATATATCAATGAAAACTTGACGCAGTTTAGGCGAAATCTGGTAAACGAAGCGAGTAAGTTAAAAAGAAATCGTGGTGGACCTGTGTTAAATCTCTGGACGACCGACGGCAATATTTTCGTTAAAACTTCACCGGACGGCGCACCAGTGCGAATCTACTCGACCGGCGACCTCAGCGATCTCTTATATCATCCGAGGAAAGTATATGCAATTTATAGTGTTATAGTTAGTCATTTAAGGATAAATTGAACAACGATAAGGCTACTTGGGGAGAAGGAAAACTCAGGTTAAATTTATATTTTAATCAGTATTCTAATCTTTGTATTCGACGTGCAGTGAAATTATTTTTCTTTTATTGTTTTTTAGTAATGTTGTATGATGTCGGTCAGTTTTCAGTGTACAATTGTTTCACTAAATGTTCGTGGGTTAAGAGATGCCAACAAGCGTAGAAGCATTTTCCTATATTTGAAAGATTTAAAAGCGCATTTTTATTTTTTGCAAGAAACTTATTCTTCCGTTAAAGATGAATTAATTTGGAAAAATGAATGGGGAGGTGAAATATTCTTCTCTCACGGATCTCAACATAGTAGAGGTGTTTGTATATATTAATTGACAGATCAGTTAACGAGAAAGTGGAATGTACACATCGAGATTTCCAAGGGAGAATACTTCTTATCTCATTGATCTCTGCTGGTATGAAAGTGTCTCTTTGTAATATTTATGCACCTAATAACCACAGTGATCAATTGCTTTTTATTCAGGAACATAATAACCTATTGATAGATAAATCAAAGTTGACATCATTAGTAGTTGGAGGTGATTGGAATTGCACTTTATATAAGAATGATAAAAAAGGAGGGGCACCCTGGAGGCCTACTAACTATAGAAACTGTATTTTTATAATAATAGATGCTCTTGACCTTCACGACATTTATAGAAAGCGCCATCCTAAACTTAATAAATACACGTATGCATCAAAGGCTTTGAATATTAAATCAAGGATAGACTTATTTCTTATTTCAAGTAACCTCACTAAATTTGTCAAAAAAGTAGATATAAAAACATCGATTGCTCCTGACCATAATACTTTATACCTAACTATGTCGTGGTCTAAAGCACCCTCACGGGGACCGGGTTTCTGGAAATTCAATAACGAACTTCTAAAAGACGATAATTTTATTGATAAAATCCGAGAGATGTATCCGACCCTTCGCGAAAAGTTAAATTACATACAAGGTAAAGGGCTGTTTTGGGAATTGCTTAAGATGGAGCTGAGAACTTTCATCATTGGTTATTCCAAACGTAAAGCTATAACACAAAGGAAAAGGGAAAGCGAAATTAAGGAACGCCTTGAGGAATAAGATATAATAATTTGTAACAGTAATGATTTACAGAATGTTGATACGCATTTAAAGGATTATGAAGAACTTAGACACGAACTTTTATCAATTTATGATAGCAAGAGTAAAGCGGCTATGTTTAGATCCAAATGTCGCTGGATCGAAAACGGAGAAAAAGCTACAAAATATTTCTTTAATTTAGAAAAGCGAAATTATAATAGGAAAACAGTCTTTGAATTAGAATCAGATGATGGAGTAACAATCACTGATGGAAAGGAAATTCTACTAGCCATCGAGACTTTTTTATGAAAATTTGTACAGTTCCGATATAACTGACTCACAGTGCGACTTCTTAAACTTTAGCGCCAATGTTAACATCCCCAAATTGTCTGAAGACAAACGTGACGAAATGGAAGGCGCTTTGGGGTATGACGAATGTGAGAAAATCATCCGTTCCTTTGAGAAAGAAAAATCGCCTGGTGAAGACGGTTTTACTGTTGAATTTTATCAATCTTTTTTTGATTTGATAGGTCCGGATCTCGTGGCTAGCCTTAATTTTGGATATCATACAGGTAAATTGTCGATTTCACAGCGTAGAGGAACCATAACCCTTATTCCAAAAGAAGACGAATCTTTAATACTCCTGCAAAACTGGCGTCCGATTACATTACTAAACGTAGATTATAAAATCGCTTCAAAGGCTATTGCTAAGAGACTGGAACCGTTACTTCCTAAAATAGTTCACCCTTATCAAACTGGTTTTACAAAAGGTAGATATATAGGAGAAAATATAAGGTTAATTAGTGACATATTGGATATAACTTTAAAACAAAAACTTCCAGGCATTTTAATTTCTTTCGACTTTCGGAAAGCTTTTGACACACTAGAATGGCCCTTTATGCATCGCATATTAGAATGCTTCAATTTTGGAGAGAGCGTGAAAAGGTGGATAAAACTTTTCTATACTGACATTGAAACTGCAGTAATGAATAATGGATTTTCTACCAAGTGGTTCAAACCTTCACGAGGCGTTAGACAAGGCTGTCCCCTATCTCCTTATCTTTTTATCTTAGCGGCAGAAATGCTATCCAACAAAATACGCCAGAGCCCTGTTGTGAGAGGAATTTGTATCTTTGGACAGGAAATAAAATTAAATCAATTTGCTGATGATACAAATTTCTTTTAATCAGATCTAACTTCAGTAAAAAACGCGCTGAACTTTGTTGAGTTTGGCAGATGTTCCGGTTTAAAATTAAATTTGAAGAAGACAAAAGCCATGTGGCTCGGCAAATGGGCCCCAAACGACACAAAACCATTACAATTGAAATGGGTCAAAAGTCCCACTAAGATCTTAGGTACTTATATCTCGTATGATGAAACGGGCAACGACAACTTTAATTTTAATCTGAAAGTTCAGAAGTTGCAATCAAACTTAGATATGTGGAAGTCTAGGGCGTTAACTTTATACGGTAAGATATTGATTATTAAGCCCTTGGGAATCTCGCAACTGATACATTCTTTCTCTAACACTTGTATTCCGAAGAGTATCCTCCAAATTGTAAAGGATAAGCTTTTTAAATTTCTATGGAACAACAAAAAAGATAAAATTAAGCGTGAAGGAGTATATCAAAATTATAATAAAGGTGGTTTATGTATGGTGGATATTGATTTAACTGCGAAGTCTTTAAGATTAGGATGGATATCGAGATTACTGCAATCCGGTGAATCAAATTGGAGTGCTATTCCCAAAGAAATGCGGTGGTCTTAACTTCCTCCTAAGGTGTAATTATGAACCTAAATACTTTGAGGATTTACCAAAGTTTTATATCGAAATGTTAAATTATTTCAAAGAGTTAAAATGTTTATACCAACATCAACAAGATCAAACTACTATCCTTTTTAACAACAAGAACATATTAATTGGAGGAAAGCCTATCTTTTATCGAGAATGGTTTTCCATAGGTATAATCTCTATTGGACACCAACCTTGGGTTTTTGCGATGTTGCAATATTTCGGAAATATTTTACATCTAATAGATAGCCCGCGATGTGCTCTGCAAGGTAAGGTAAATATTATGGGTTGGGGCGCTGCTGGGGTCCGTGACGTCATCCCAAATGGCCGCCAAGGTGGCCGCCATCTTGGATTTTGCTAAAAATTCAAATTTATCAGAAAAATGCAGAAATTGCAAATATTGTCTGCTAGAGTTGCAAAATAACATAAAATCAAACATTTTGATGCTTTTGGTAGCATTTTATGTTTTTTCGCTGAAAAAAGGTGAAAAACACGCTTTTTTCTTCAAAAATGAGTCGACCACATGTTACTTATGACGTTATATCTCGTTACCATAGCTACCGGTTGTCGCCAAACTTTACCAAAATGTGTCTCAAGGATAAATGAACAGCATGTGCTAATCTTAAATGGTCTTGAAAATATCGGAGAAAAACCTTAAATGGTGTGGCAGCCACCCCCCTTGTAAGTCAGAGGGTTAAATGCATTTTTACGTGTTACAGTAATTAATATACTTAAATTTAAGTTATTTTCGGCGCTTTAGTAACAAGCAAACAGTCTGCGTAGTGATCAGAACTAATGCAAGTCAGATATAGAGCAACCATTTCAAACTTCTAATAAAAAAATATCATAGCTGCCAACTATCTAGCTCTCAAATATGATTTTTACAAGGATACTGACTTCACTGTTAGAAAGGACCGATCTTTCGAAAATTGTTCTTTCATTCATTGTTTGCCCCCTGGCAGAGCACATAGCTAATTTGCATCATAATGTTGCCACCAACATGGCGGCTATCGTGAATAAGGCCTGTTGTCCAATAAACATATTACTGGACAAAACAGGTGGTATAATGACTTCAACAAAGATGGTCTTAGTTATATCCAAAAGCTTTACCTGGAGTCAAATATCACCAGGAGTATTCTGTGGACTCGATTATTGGTTATTATAATTCAACACATTGCTAGATTGCCCAAATATGGTCATAGCGTCCTCGATATCGGCAGCTCTATATGACATATATCCTGCGATGGTGGTAAATTTCGCATTTCAAAGAAAAGTGAAAGCGGTCGCTGCATGCTATTTCGTATCTTTGGGAGGAAAAATGCGTGAACTATTATGGATAAAAAAGGGAAAACAAATGAAAACAAAAGAAAAAGCCTGTAGGCTGTAAGATTCTCATTGACAAATATGTGTTGTTGTTGTCTAGTGGAAGGATAATTAGAAAATATATCCTACACTTTAACGTGCTTCAGTTTAATACGTTCTTTGTAAAACTTGGACTTCACCTTGTGGTTGCAAAATTTGGCAAGAGTGGCTTTCCAGATCCACGCTTCAGCTTATGAGAAATTTCGATATCTTCAGACTCTATCGTGATGTTCAAGGCTTCGACGACTTTGATGACGGCCATCTCAGTGTCAGAGTAGGCGTCCTGAGGGATGCCGTAGATTTCTAGGGAATTTTTTCTAGTGTATTGTTCTAAGTCGTCTAGTTGACCCCACAGTAGATCGGATTCCTCCATTTGCGTTTCTCCAAATTCTTTTTGGCTTTTCCTAGCTCATTCCTCGTCGACTTTAGTGAAATCTTTAAGGTTTTGTTTTCGTCTAATAGTCTTTTTCAGCGACTCTTTCACGTTGAAGTTAGCAGAGTCTTTCATGTCTTGGATTTCCTTCTTCAGTGTTATATTTTCCTTTAGGACTGACGCTGTTTGAAATTGGATCTCTATCAGTAGCTGCTTGATTTTAAGGAGACTTGATACTTCTTGTTCATTAATCGAACGAAATGCGTCTTCAATATAAGAACTTTCATCAGCCGCCATATTAGATTTCCTTTCCGCACTTGATCCTTCTTCGGTTGAGCCACTATCTTTAAGGATTAAAAGTTATTTTGTGTACAGTTTTTAAACAGTAAAAGATTTATCGATCGCGATGATAAGTTAGGCGCATACCTGCCTTTAAGCAAATATGCACGGGCTTGCAAGCCGTTCGGACGATATAATAACTTGTTTAAAACGGTTGCGTTAGAACGATTCACAAAGCTCTGCTGCTCGACTCAGCGGAAATCCAACCGTAGACTTAGATAGGACTTGTTGAAAGGCGTATTTACAAGAGCATTACTCGAGCACAACTCGCTCTGCGGCAGGAGGCCGGGGGTAACGTCCGGTCGTAAAACATGTAAGGTCCGGTACTTTCACACGAAATAATTATTTTTTGAAGTGTCAATAAATCGGATGGTTTTGTATTTGTTTATCAAAGATAGAGTTGAACCTTCTTTTGCTCACTTAACATTATGATTCCACTGCAATCTACTGAAAACGGACACCTGCAGACTGATGATTATCAAAATTGCCAATTCAAATATTTAATTTTTTGACCTTCCCGAACTACTTCCAGTCCAGGGAACGCAGGAAATGGCGATTCAGAGAGTCCAATTTTAAAAATTTACCCGAGGGGGTGGGGGGGGGGGGGGGGGGGTGACATGCCCCCTGGGCCGCCCTAAATGTTCATGCCTTCAGCACTCATTTGTGCACCTACGGCGTTGAAGTCGCTGAATAACAATGATACACAATCATCAAGGCTTACAATCAGAAAATGCCCTGGAACGCCCCTGATAAGCATATTCTTTGTTAATTTATCTTAAATTTTATTGCCGATTCTTCTCAATACGTGTGTTTTTAATAGCAGTCGTCACTGCTTGTTTTAAATTGTACAATGCAAAGAAAGTTTTTCTATCGAAAAGATTTGAATGGTCAACCATACGGGTTTTGAAAATACGAGTTTGAAAAAAAAAGCATTCTTGTACGAGACAGTCCCCTAAAGGTCAATCAAATTTAACAAATCTCAGCTTTCATATTTATGTCACGCATCGTTTGAGAAACGAATAAAAGTTTCTTTATTCGTCACCGAGGAAGGCTGGCTCAAACGAAGGAGTACAACTTAGGATATAAGATACTGTGCCGAGAGTAAGGAACCATTTGACCTAAAGTAGTCAGGGTATGAAGTTTTAATTTGAATTGAGAAGTTCTCCTTTTGTTTGATCACAGTGCATGCAATGGAGCGCCGTTTTTATAGCATGGGAACAGGCTCCTGGCTCGGAGGGGCGCTATTTAACGGCGCGAAGCGCCAGCAAAGGGGAATCTGCACGCGAGTTTCAGCGTATAGAATGTCTGCGTCCGAATTTTGGACGCAAAGCGCTAGTGAATGTTTCGTGGGCTAAAATAACCTTAACCCTATTCAGACTGGGCTTTTTTAGGCAATCGGTGACTGGGGGGGGGGGGGGGGGGGCTGCTCGGACTCCCCCTTCATATCTGTGGAACCAGTAAGGCTAGGACCATGAAATTTTCATACAATGTTAACCTCCATACAAGGAAACCTCACACGCAGTTTTGACCTGCCACACCCAATTATGACGTCACAATGACGTCATTTCTGTTTTTCCAACGTTTCTTTGGTATTTTTCCATCCAGATACTTAAAATATCAAATATAACTGTAAAATCATCTATTTAATATTAAAACATAATAAATACAAACAAGGACACACTTGTAAAGCGAGAAAAAGCAAAAAAAGGCGATAAAACTATAATTTTGAAATTATTGTCCGCCATCTTGGATCCGCCATCTTGGATTTACTTTTGTTTGGTTAAATTAAATTTTAAAAAATATCTAAAAGAGAAAAGGATCAGAATGTATAAAACACGTATCAAACTAATGTCTATTATCCAAACAATGAACTTTGAAGCGTTATTTAATAAAAAAGTACAAAATTTTTGTCTATAAGTAAAAGAGAGCAAAAATTTACCTACCCCTCCCCCCAAATATTTGACGTTAAAAATTTTTGATGTCCTTCAAGTACTAGTCCCAAGAAAAAACTATTCTAACAAGAAAATGCACTATAAGTCAAAGAACAAGATCTTAAAATAAAAAATTCTAATAACATCTACCGCTGACAACTACTGTATTATTCCGAAAATGGCGTTCAAGGCTCGATTTCTTATCTTATTTAGCTAGCCAACAGTAACACTTTGTATTGAGGAAAACTCCAGCTATATAACAACTTGTCTTGTTATATAGTTGGAGTTGGAGTTCTTCTGATACTTTGGTATTTAATTTGAACTGCGCAGTTTTAAAAGATCCTATATATAACTGGAATGAAGCTGAATTTGCATGTCTTTGCTTCGTAGGAAAGTCTCTGCTGCTTTTGATCATTGTTTTCTTTGCCTCCTGTTTTGAACACGGTAAGTCCTTTCCTAAATGCAATTCCATGTTTTTTTTTTGCCAATAACTGTGGCAACTAGTAAATTCGGGGGATAATATTCCTTTCCCTATAATGTTCTGCTACTGAAATATTCAGCTAAAAGAACCGAAAAGCTGAAACTGTATTAGCTTTCACATGATTTGTTTTAAGGCACTAAAATGATAAAGAAACACAGTACAACGCCATTACAAGCGTTTTCATTGAGTGCCCCTTACTGATATTGAATAATATTAATAACAATTATATTAACTTTATTAAAGTGTCAAAGTTATTTAGCGAAAAAAAGTACAGAAAGAGTGTTGCATCAGAACGTTTTACAGAGGATAGAAAATGTCTAAATAACGTGTATTTCTTCTGATGCTGTGGTTATAATTTTGAGCTGTGCAGTTTTCTACGATTCTACATATAACAAGAATGAAGCTGAATTTGCGTGTCTTTGATTCGTAGAAACGATCTCTTTATTTACGCTCACTGAGCATTTCATTAGCTTCTATTTTGAACACGGTGAGTCCTTTCCTAAATTCAATTGCATGTTTATTTGTCAATAATTGTGGCAACTTACTGCTTTTATTTTGCACACCGTTTATGTCGATTCGTTTGAAAAGGGACTAAGATTCGCTAAATTTCAGCTACATTAACCTATATGGCTAATATTGTCACGGCAACCAGAAAGTATCTGAATTTTCAGAAAGTTTCTCAAAAAGCAGAGAAACTTTCTGTGAATGTACCAATAGGAACTAGAGTTTGAATTATAATCAAATTAGATCGGCATATGTAATTTACAACGTAGCACGTATTCAACTGAATAACTTAAATAACTCTTTAACTCCTCGGTTTAGCGCAACTAGTTTGGAATGCATTCATCGAAGTGTTTTTCATATCTCAAGCTACATTCCTTCTACTTGCTATTGTTTAGATTGCGAACGCTTTAAAACTTAAAGAAAGTAATTTTCAGTAGTATGATTCCAATCGTCGAGCCATTTCAGAAATGTTTGCTTACTATCGCTGATAAGTTAAACCTGTGTTACGAAGACAATGCAGTCTGTGTATCGATCTGTATATCGATTTGTTGTCCTCTTTTGATGTCTTCCCATTTACCGTCACCATTAAAAGGAAATAATCGCGGAAATGTCGAAAAGAAGTACTCCTTTCCGCTTTCGGTTCTTCGCTTAATATAGCACAATAAAGAACCAACGAGATGTTTTCAACTCTGTAATAATAATTTCCGGCCATTATGCAAAACGTAAACGTTCGTTCAACCTTATTTTCAATAATTAATCTTAGAACTAAAATATAATCATCCACGATAACTGGATTTCTTCACCTGATTCCTCGGCAAAAAACTGTTCACTCGCGCATCGCGTAGCTGCGTCGAGAAACATAACAATAATAACACAATGACTCGATGGGAACGTGTTTGATACAAATTTGGCGCTAAACAAACAGCAAATGTGTCGAGTTTAATCCAAGGGTGCTTTTAATTTCGACAGTAACGACGTTGTGTTTTTCAGACATTTTCGTCGGGAAACATATTAAAAACCTTCGAATACAGTCACCCTGCAAGGAGCTTGCAAGAGAGCACGAGCAGTTCTTTTGTTTCTGGATAAATATTAACAGAGCCCGAAATCAAGTCAAAACACTGAAGAAATTATTTGCTGTTGTTTCTCATTTGACAGTAGAAATTCTCGCTAATAATGTAAGCTTGTATTAGCTCTGCTTCTGTTTCATTAGCTCCAAGTAAACGCCGCTCAGGTTCCATTTGGTTTCGAAAAAGGCGGGATCTGGCCTGCAAAATTGCAAAATGTTTACAGAGACTTTCACACATACAAAGGAAAGCAGTGAGATGTACTTAACTACAAGGGTATGAAAGATGACTGATCAGAAAGCTAATGACATGATGAACCATTTGAGGCACTTGACAGTTACTTTGCCAGTTTACGGAGCTTTAGTGCAATATGTTTTAAACAGTTTAGAATGTCTCTGGTAAATGTAGAAAGTTTCTGCTGAAAAATGCAATTATGTAATTCATGATTTGATTGTAGCAATGTGAAAAAAAATAAGGGCACCTCATTGACTTTATCAACTGATCAGAACATTCAACATGTGATAACAGCTCATATTGTCACGGCAACCAGAAACTATCTGAATTATCATAAAGTATCTCAATTGTAGAGAAACTTTCTCTGAATTAGCCAATAGGAACTCTGAGCTTGACAGATTTAACTGCCGTTTCGACAAAAGAAAAAAAATTCTGCATGATTGCTGAAATATGTTGTTTACATACCTGTACAACAAAACAAGCGCCTGGAACTGTCGTGAATAAAATTCACTCAGGAACTGTTAAAAAACATGCAAATTTATTATAATGTTGTTACAGTTTTTACTCTTGCATCAATGCAAGCGTTTAATATGTTTTACTTTGTTCGCTTTGTTCTTCTCTAATTCGCAGCTTGATTCAGCTTAGTGACCTCAGTGAGTCCACAATTTGTTTCAAGTAAACATGACACTTTCATCGGATGATCAAAATCTAGGCTTCTGTCAGTGCTGTTCTCCACTTAATTCCTCAAAATGAGTTTTCATGCGCAAGAGTACATTTCCATTGTTAAAAGCATAAAATAATCGAGTCTTTAAAAATTTTTCCAACTAGAAAGAACTTGTTTAAAAACGCACCGATGAGTAAGGCTTTTTAGAAGAAGACCCGGATTAAACAATTACTATCATTTCCGGGAGCGTTTAATTAGATTACACATCCCGGAAAATTTACGGTACCTGAGAAAGTTAAAGCGCGCGTTTCTCAAAAATCCAATTATTATTAAAACGTTTTTGGACCCAAATGGCTATAAATACTGTTATATGCAGAATGTTTAGTAACCAAAATGAAGTTTTGTTTTTGTACACTGCCATTAGTTAGAAACTTAATTTTAAGAAAAATAGCTTTCGGGCTCGAAATGTCTTCAGGAGTTTTGAGAAACGAACGCCGTTGTCAATCATTTTGTACTTAAGAGAAAAGAACTAATGATTTATTTATCTTTCGTTGCATGTTTTGTTTTTGCGGTATTGCAGAAGTTATCTCCTCATCGATCGATTCCGTTGTAGCTACTTGCTGGTTTCTTTGATGTTCCCCATATGCCGACACTAACAGCAAAAGTATTCTTAAATAAAGTACTTCTTACTACTTTCGCTGAGCTAATTACTCGTGGCGAAGCACACGAGTTGTAAATCCGACGTTGACTTTTCTTGTTTTTTTTTTCGTGTCACATTAGCGCATGCAAATTTATGCACGCATATTTAAGTCTATATCGACGACTATATGGCTTTCGGCCATGAAATACATACCGTAAAATCTCTGATCCGTGTGTGTACTCGAGAAGCAAGAAAAAGAACTACTGCGTACAACTGCACACTTTCAAGACATTCCAGGCGTTCATGGATGGATAGGTCCGTTTGATATTGTGTTCGCCGCTTATTCCTGTGGGATTTTTGCTCTGGCAAGTTCTGTGTTTATAAGTTATATTAAACTTGCCATTTGCTTAGCGATCGAGCTCCGTGTCGAGCTTAAGTGTCAGCTACTGAATCTAGTGAATGCAGTGTAGTCTTACGTTTAAACCCGTGAATACGTGAAAGCACGATGAACAGGTTATCGGCAAGGGTGTTTAAATAAATTCACTCTCTCACTCACTCACTCACTCGCTCCTTCCATCAGCTGTAAACTTAGTGAGCAAATGCTTTGTTATGAACACGTTTCGCGCAGGAATTCAACGTGAATCCAACGATAACAATAATTAATTTGATGTAAACGAATATAGACAACAATAAGCTTACAGATGTTTCGCATTTGGAGTTTTTAGTGCAACATTAAAATCGATCTAAAAGGATTTTGCAATCTAAAAACGCGTTCTGATGCTTATCTAGCTTAAAATAATACAATTTAGTTCGTAGGTAGTATGTGCTCTTGGACAGCGCAGTGACTGAGTTTGTGGCTTAGTCCCGGACGGCCCGAGTTCGAATTTCCATAAAGTCTCCCCTTTTTTTTTCTTTTTTCGAACTGGACATTATGAAAGTGATGTACCTTTTTTTTCGTTCGTCAAAAATCCTTACGTTTAATTTAAAAAAAATATATATCGAACTGTGTCAGTGTGAAAACGTAAGCTTACGGCAGTATTGCGTTAAGCTTTACGCGTTAGCATTTCTTCTTCTCGGGTTGGCTCTTAGGAGCCTTTGATTAGACATAATTTTAAGCTTATGTTTCTCTGTAAAAGCACTCAAATCACTTGGGAATCAATGCTGCAATGAGTTAAAGGCGCCACGAGTTCAAGCTGTGCACAGCTTCTTGTTTTGTAATAGAATAACATGAAACGAACAAACAAAACAAATGTTTCAGTGAATCAAACCAATTCTCCTGTCCTTGGTGAATGAAGAATGCTAGACATAAGCATAAGTATAAGCGCAAGCATAAGAATTAAATTTTTTCCCTTTTCTTTTGCTTCCGTTTATGCTTATCTTCGGCTCCCTATTCTAGTGAATACAAAATATACCATAAGCATACAGGACTATTATATCTTTGGACAATGAAGCACTCATTCTAGGTCCCTCGAGTATAAGCCGGCGCCCTATGGTGCGGGAAATTTCGTAAGTTAATTTTGATGAAAGAGTTGCCTTAGGCCGTGCAAAGGCAACCTCGTTCCCAGGGTCTGGAAGATGAGAGACCCTGGGAACGAGGTTGGTGCAAAGGTACCTAGTTCTTCGCGGGAAAGAATGTAAAGATTTTAAAAATGAAAATAGAGAACAGCAAACGCATCTCCTTTATCCAAGTGGTCCTTTTGACTGAGATCCAGTGTGTACCTTATTATATAAAATTAATACTTGTGTTTATTCGAAATTAACGCGACTTAAATTAACGCGAATTGAAAGAAAAAGTAATCTAGAATATAGGAAATTGACACGAACGAAATGGTTCAATTTCCAAATAAAGAAAATTAACGCGAGTGCGGAGGTCTCGTATACTATTGAGGAAGAAAATGTTAGTATTCCAGAGGTAATTGTTGGAACTGACAGTCAATCATGCGGCAAAGGGCACTCCGATGGCCAGAATGAACTTGAATTATTGTACATGTGTTAAACAAAGAAAACTGTTCTTTTAGTAGGTATAGCTAAGGATATGATTCGGAATTTGGGGCAAAATGATAGAAATTAATCTTGCAGAAATTAAAGCTCCCAGTTTAATTAAGATCGCAGAAAATAACACGAGACTTAAATCAAGGCGAATTTTTGAAGTCGCGTTTATAATTTCATGGAGCGATAATTCCCTGTAACAAGGTAGTATGTCGTTAGGCACACCCGGGTGGGTACAAGGATACGCAAGTTTACTTCGCTTTTTTGTACTTTAGTTTTAACTCACTTTGCGTAGACTTATCTAACTTATTACCCTTGACAAGCTTGATGTCCCTCATAAGGACATCAGTCAAGGGAATTGAGACAATAACAACTTTGCCACGAACTAAATATGGCTTGAATTCTTTCCTGTACGATTGAACAAGCCAGTCGATTTCAACTTAGCCATCGCTGACTGCCGTTACTTTACATAGTTGGGGGAAATCTGTATAGCGGCGGTCGATTACCGCAAAAATATCATCGACCTTTGGTTATGTGGCAGCGAGTGCTCGCATCCTCTCACGCATTTCGTGAAGGGGCTCATGGTCGCTCTGCAAAGTAAATGCTCAGGTTACTTTTATCTCAAATCGAGGTGTATCTAATCATGCACTAGGTGCACAATATACTAAAAAAATCATAAACAATAAAATTCCAAACACATGCATTACTGACTTCAGAGTCAGATGAGTGAACTTTTCTTTTTCTTTTAGACCCAAGTCCCGTCTGCTGCGTGGTTTAGAAAAAGAAAATAATTAAAAGATAACGATGGTTGTTTACCATTTACACGGGAAAACCGGTTGGTCCGCGGTTTGTATAAATGGTAAGAAAAACTTCAGAAAGGGAAATTCCGTTTGAGATTGGCGTGTACCATTTACCATTTGACACCAGAAACAAGCTGAGTAACCACACTTACGCGTCAAAACTGGCGCAGGGTCTGGAACTGGTAGATAAAAGCAAATGGTACACACATTTCCGTTCGGAAATTTCCGTTGGGAATTTTGGACTACCTTTCAAGAAATCCCGTTTTCCCGTGGAAATTTCCGTTCGGGAAGAAAAAATAGTCTTCCCATTTACATTCCATCCGAAATTTCCGGATTTTTTGGGTAAATGGTAAACAACCGATATTTCCCCGCCATTCGATAGGCACCATAAAATCTATGCTAAATGTTAATATTACCTTAAGGTCAAATATGACTTGGTCGAAGCCACTGCTATCGTGATCCGCCTCTTCACTTCCGCTGTCATCGCCATCAGAGCCATCCCATCCGCTAGTAGCTCTGGTAACCTACCGAAAAGAGATGCAGCACAGCAACATTTAAAGCGAAATTGATTCTTTGCTCTCACGGCGGTAGAAACTAATACGTCAGGCGATCACTGAAGTGCTATCAGTGTTAAAAATGTCAATATTACCGTTTCTTTTCTGGTATCCTTTGCAGGTTGTTTCTTTTGCATCTGAAACAAAATCGATTTGCTTTGTTAACTGCAGCAGTAAAACCTACAAAAGAAATAACGGGTGGCTATCAAAGAAAATTTGAAGCAAAACGGCCGTTACCTAAGGGGCATCAGCCGTCGCGGCATTTTCCAATAAACGCTCCTTTAAACTGTTTATTTCTTCCTTGTAATATTGGCCCCGTTTCTGGAAAAATTCTAAGGACTAAAAAAACATTTCAAGTTACTGTGATGCAGAATATTATATTGAAACAATTTAATTTACTGCATGCTGACTAGCGTATTTTTCTACCGGCTTGTTGAAAATCTGTCCGTACCGACGTACAAAGTTCTAATTTCGTTTTCGCGCTTTTTTAATATGGCTCACACAGCTAAGTCATTTTCTGAGACACTTATTATCGTTGTCAACAAGTTTGAACTGAGGATAAACATTGCTTAACATTAAGAATTTGTTTACAAAATCCCACTATGAGAGCAGAAGAGAGTAGTCACACTTATTCCAAAGCTTGTGTAATTTGCCAAAAAAATTAGTAAATCAAATCTCCATAATGCCACTGAAAATAATGTCAACGGAAACGGAATTCGTCATTTGCAGTTATTAAGTTCGTGTATTTGTTCTTTCTCACACAAACTGAAGGGAAATCAAAACACTCACAAAAGATAAACTATCATTCAGTTAGAATTTTACCTTTTGTTTCTCGACTTTCTCGTTTAAGATCCTCTGTACTTCTTTTTCACGCTCTTCCATTTTTTGTTCCAATTTTCTTTTGTCGTCCAAAGCCTTGAAAAAAATTTAAATCAGAGATGCAGAAATAAGCTAATAGTGAGGAACATGCTTACTGTTTGAATTTTAAGAGGAATACGTTACCTTCTTTAACTTCTCTCGTAAACTGGCTATGTCTTCCATTGCCTGTTTAAGTTGCTCCTTATATAACCTGCGTTTTAAGGTGGTTCGATACAGTTTTCTGGAGACCATACCAACATTTTTCAATCGGCATTTAAGTGATCTTCTCCAAGTCAGATCAACGTGAAATTTTCACCACTAACTTGTTTTGAATTGAAGTTTGCCAAAATGTATTTTCTGGTAAAATCGATATTACCATGACAACGATAAACAAGAAACTTAGAAATCAGTCAAAGTGAGTGAGCGCGTTTAAGATCTCGCATTGAAAATCCCGCATAGACATCTTAAAATATGGTATATGGCATATATATTTTGAAAGAATAAAAAAATTCTGTAAGTTTGAATTAAAATAAATCGCAAGAACATTTTAAACCGTACTATTTGTATAGAAGTAATATATGAACCATGAGATTAACACTGGTTTCGTTAAATTACTGCCAAATAGTGTCATAATGTAGCTTCATGTTATGTTTGCACGCCAGGAAAGTTTTGTGTACTTTCTCCGTTGCGATTTTGAGAACTACCATTTTTCCTAACGTCGCTCCGTGTGTAATTTTTGGGTAGTTTTCGATTTCGATCGATTTTGCGAAAATCTCAGAAACGGCTCGATGGATTGTTTTAAGAAAATGACCACGTATGCTTGGTGATGTGAGAAATATTATCTCAAAGTTTCATTGGCATTGATTTATTAGAACACCTTGAAATTTAAAGATGAAGACGACGTTCAAAGTGGCCGATAGTTGGCGTTACAAATTCGGCATGGTTGTGAACTTATGCTAATGATTTCATATCAATGCGCACCACATTCCTCCATGATTAATACATTTCATTGTTACCTGCTTTGCATCTATTACACGCAAAACGTGTAATAAAATGGCGCCCAGATCAGGGAGCAATTCAGGTATGGGCGAAAATACTCCCAACGCATCGGAAATATTTTCATACTGATAGTGATAAGCCATTCTCGATTTTTACAGCGAAGAGGCCCTTCAAAAAATCTTACGTTACGAATTCGCCTTGTCAGGGTCAAGCATAAAATCACTCTCCTAGTAAAGCTAACATTCGATAATTAAACTCCGGTCTAAAACAAAAGATGCCCCACGTTTCGGTGTTGGATTTCAAAAAGCACACTTTCTCGTTCAAGACCAATTAGTAAACATTTGCAAAGAATTGTAAATAAAGTTCTACAGCAGACAAAGGTGTTAACTTGGAGTAAGTTGAACGACTCAGAATATTTTAAAATTTGGACGCAGTTATCCGGCGTAACAAAGCTTATAGATAATCTTTCTCTTTCATCCAACGATTTGGCAGCGTGGCATGTTGCGTGTGACGCAGAACATATGCGAAAATATCCTCGCATGACGCGCAGTTATGTATGAGCGCAATCTTATCACTTGCGTCAGCTTTAAGCCAAACCATCTCAATTAATTATGTAGCTTTGCTCAAAACTCTTAATTATATAGTATTCATCAACACCACCTAGATTCGTTTCCTTACTTACTAGCTCAAATTGTATCCGAGCTTTGTGTCTGGTTAGTGAACAGAAGTTACGGTGCATGTGATGGATGATAATTTTCCACGTGAAATCTCATGCCACTCAAGTTGTCCCATGTAAACTCTTAAAGCTCTTATAAACGCGGGACCTTGTAATATGCGTACACACGGGCACAAGTGTCTAATTATGCGCGCCTAAATAAATTTATTTGGCGCTTATTTTCTAAGAAAGTTTCTGAGATCAGCGAAAGTTTCTGAGATGTAACCAATGACATTACTAACCTCTTACTAACTGAACGCGAGGGCCGTACTGGGGAATATTGGCCCGAGGTCGTGGCAGTACGGACCGAGCGCAGCGAGGTCCGTACTGCCACGACCGAGGGCCAATATCCCCCAGTACGGTCCCGAGCAAGTGAGGATAGTAAGTAGTTTATTATATGGCATCATTTTTTTTATGCGGAACAACACTTCCGGTTGTTCATTCAAGTTAATTTCCGGCACGATGTCAGGGAATTTCCCGCTTATGATGACGCAAGCAGCAAAAACCCAGTAGAATTACATGTAAAACGACAATAAATACGATCTGCGACTTTAGAAAACATTTAATGAGTTGGGAAAAAATCATTATACAGTTAAGCAAAAGAACATGCATCCGCTCAGAAATGTTTTATTCGCACAATGGCGGAGTTTGAACTGAATCGAAGTTTTACAAAACGGTACTTCGTAAAGCAGACGCAAAGTCAAGTCAACACGTACAGCAACGTACAGTCAATCATCGTCGTCACTTTCAATAATTACTCGACGCTTCTTTTCATTCTGGACGATTTTCACATTTCATGAAAAATCTGGAAAGTACAATCAGTGATTGAACCAATGTTGGCTCCTGCGAAGACCGGAGCGGTGGATGATAGAAGTGGATCAACGTCAGTCGACTTCATCATTGAATTTACCGCCGTGCTGGAAGTTGTTTCTTCACTGGAACAAGAGGCCAGTTGAACGTCGTGAACGCTTGATGCAGATTCTTTGCTACCGCAACGAGCTCTGCTGAGAGTTAGAGACATTCTTCTCTGATGTGTGGAGCTAGCCGATTTGTACGACTGGAGACTCTCCGTGTTTTTGTGACCACTGAGTTGGGCCACAAAGTTTTCGGGAATATCCGCATCCAAAAGCCTGGATATGCTGTTTTTCGTACTGAATGGTTTGTAACTCTTTTTCCCTCTCTCTGAAGACCGGCCTTTTTTGCTGCTGTGGATAAAAACTTCCCGATTTCATTTTTTCCGAGAGGAGACTTCATGTACCAAACTTCGTCATTTAAGCTTCTGTTATGCCGGACGGCCAAATAAAATGGCGCTGCTGGTTGGTTCATTTCTTTTTCTTTTTTTTTATTTATTTATTTAAAGATCATACATTAGTTACAGGTACAACTTAATTTACATAGAAACAAAGGTAAATGAAATTGAGAAAAGAAATTAAAAAACAAAGAGTGGCACACCCTTGCGCGGTAGAACATTTGTCGGAGTTTATGTGCAAAGTGTTGTCCATTTGGATTCAAATTTCTTTAAGATAATATTTTTAAAAGCAATCGTTCGTTCAGAACTAATCTTATCGTTTACTAAAAGACAGAACATTTCGAGGCATGGAAAAGTATTATTTAACCAGCACAAAAAAATATATTTGGCAATAATTATAAAGTGGTTCAAAGCATAATAATGACTAGATTCTGGTTTATATCCATAGACGATGTCTAAAGTATTTAGGAAGACATTTTCTGATCGCTTATCATTCCACCAAGAAATAACCGATTGCCAGAAAGTTTGTATTACAGGACAGTCATGAAGTAGATGAAATAGGGTTTCATTGGGGAAGTTGCAACGGTCACAGTTGGGAGAATTTTTCAATTTCATTTTAAAGAGTCTATTATTCGTTGGGATAATATTATTTATTACCTTGAATTGGAAGCATCTAAGTTTGTTTTCTATGGTTACCTTAAAAGTCAGTTCGTAAATAGCTTTAGGAGACATATTTTCTTGCATTATTGTCATTTCTACGTTTGGAGATTCGCTGAATTAAGAACAAGCAATTTGCGTGCAACTTTAGCAGTAACGTTAGTAGGAGTAACGTCATTACTGTCGATCATAATACGGTTCTGTGTAGAATTTAAAATTGTTTTTTCCAATCGTAAGGAATTGCGGCTAGGAGTCCATTATACGTTAAAAAATTTACTGACAGTTCATATTTTAGTTGGAATTCTGAAAAGGTAAGAAACGTTTTATTTTCGATCTCTTTTAAAAGGTGACGTATTTTAGTTATACCTTTTTTATACCATGAGGAATAGAAGACTGGTTTTCCATCAATTTTAATAAAGCGATTATTCCAGATGATTTAATTTTCGTATTCGTGAGCAGTGGAAGGGGTTTTTGAATGTAACTCTTGCTAAGCAGTAAGTACGTCAATGTAAAATGATGGTACGTATTGATCTAAATTTAAATCTTTTGTATCAAAATTACAGTCAAAGAGGAAAGGGCCTCCATATCGAGATATGACAGATAAGTAGAGGGAGCACCATTTACTGTCTGCGGCATTGTATTAACTTAACCTTTGATGCTTTCAAAGCTTTGTTCATCATGTTAAAGTCAATCATGTTAAGACCACCCTTGTCAATGGGACCAATGAGGGTATTACGTTTGACTTTGTCTGGTTTGAAGTTCCAAATAAACTTAAAACATGAATCATTTACTTCTTTAGAAAAGTTACGTGGTGTTTTTAAAACAGACGTATTATAGACCAACTTCGAAATTGCAAGGGACTTGACAATACAGATTCTTCCAATGAGAGTTAAGTTCCTGGCTGTCCAGTGGTTTAAAATTTTTTTCAAGGTGACAAGCTTTTCCGTAAAGTTTATTTTATTACTAATGAGAGGATCATAGGCAAACGCAACGCCAAGCGCAATCACATATTTTTCGTGCCATGCAATGTTGAAAGGAAAGTATGTGCCAAGATTGCGTTTTAGACTGCCAAGCCACATTCCTTCTGTTTTACAGATGTTAATTTTAAGACCAGAGCAGTCTTTAAAATCGTTTAGAAGGTTAAACAAGTAGTTTGCGGACTTATCGTCTTTAACGAAGGCCGTGATATCATCTGCGTACAAACTAAGCTTTACTTTTAAGCCGTGAATATTTTTATTCATTCTTATGGCTTGGGCAACGACCTCAATTGCTAAAACAAAAAGAAGCCCGGATAAGGGACACCCTTGTCTGACACCTCTTTGAAGAAGAAAGAATTCTGATGCATAACCATTATTAATTACACAACTAGATATATTAGAATAAAAGGTGTGAATCCATTGTTGACACATTGCTCCGAAGTTCATTATCTCAAGGACTTTATATAAGTACGTCCATTCAAGAGAATCGAAGGCTTTTTCAAAATCTAAAAATAATAACATACCAGGTGAATTTTCTTTATCAAACATTTCAATTACATCAGATATTAATCGGATATTTTCACCAATGAATCGAGTTTTAATGTACCCCGTTTGATCACTGTTTATCAGCATCGGCAGAACTTTCTCTAATCGTCTTGCAATACATTTCGTCGCAATTTTGTAGTCATTGTTTAAAAGAGAGATTGGTCGCCAGTTTTTAAGAAGAAGTTTATCTTTATTTTTTTTTGGTATTAGTGAAATAATACCTCTTCGTTGTGAGATAGACATTTCACCGCATTGAAATGCGTCATTCAAGCAGTCTACTAAAGGGGTAGCAACATTTTCCCAGAAGCACTGGTAGAATTCTGTAGTTAGACCATCTGAACCTGGAGTTTTATTTTTCGCAAATGTCTTGATAGTTGACAAACATTCTTCTGAGAGGTGTATAGAGTTTTATAAATTTTTTCCATCTCCAGCAAGATTTTTTTGGGTTCTTCAACATACTGATTTTGATCTGTTTTTAATTTGACTATGTGTTTCTTCTCATGTGAGCGTTTCTCGAGATTTATGAAATACTTACTATTTCTTTCGCCGTGCTCGTACCACCTCGCTCTACTTCTAATTATTGCTCCTTTGGTTTTGTGTACAGTAATTTTCTGCAGATCAAGTTTGACACGTTCCATTTTAGTGATTAAGTTAGCGTCACAGGGATTTTGATCAAGAAGTACGTTTAGCTGTTTTAATTTTCGAAGTAGGTCTATTTCTTTTGACTTTTTGCTTTTGGCAAGACGCTTCGAAAAACGAATACAAAAGCTTCTGATCTCCATTTTAATCATTTCCCAGTAGCGTTTTTTATCAGCCGTTTCTTCATATTTTTTCTTGACCTGTATTAAAAAGAATTTCAAGTTTGTTACAAATTCTTCATTTTCTAGCAAGGAGTTATTGAATTTCCAAAATCCTGGACCAGATTTCCTTTGTACATTTTTGTGTTTAATTTCTACATAAATTGGAGAGTGGTCTGAATCATAATACGACTTCACATCAGATTTCCACGAACGGGGGATTAAAAATTTTGAGATAAGCCAATAATCTAAACGGCATCTTACCTTTCCTGAACTATTGCTCCAAGTGAAACGGACATCTGTAGGGTGATGAAACCTCCATATATCGACGAGATCTAAATTTTTACACATTTCATTTATACTGTATATTGTATTTTTTCTATGATTAATATCTTTTCCGCCTGTCATCAATACTTTCAAGTGGGCAATAGAAGTCGCCTCCTAAAATAATATTTTCATTGGAGTAAGGACGCAATGTGCTCATTAATGTGTTGTAGAATGTAACTTGAGCGGTTTGATCATTAGGTGCATAGATGTTAACCAAACAGAAGTCTTCGTCGTGTAGCGAGAAACGAACTATGAGGAATCTGCCGTTTTTATCTTTTATTGGGTTGAAATTTTCAATATTTAGTGTTGGCCGAATTAAGATCATCACGCCTCTACTATGCTTTGATCCATGGGAATAAAAAATTTTACCTCCCCATTCTGAGCGCCAAACGTTTTCAATTATTTTGTCGCTATACGTTTCTTGTAAAAAGGTTATATCATATTTACCATTATGAAGCCATCGAAATAAATTTCTACGTTTTATCGATTTGTTAATGCCTCTAATGTTAAGAGAAACATATTTGGAACTCATCTGCGTAAAGATATGTTTTAAAAGACAACACTTGCGCAACTCCAAACAAAAACATTTACCGTAAAAGGGTGTGCCAACGTACAAAATACAATAAAATACATAAAAACACAGAATACAACACCATTGTAGTTAATTAAGCCGTTAAGCGGCTCACAGTATAGAAGGGATATCGATATTGTTGGAACAAAATGGATTTGCATTGAGAAGTAAGGTCCCTTCTACAATTCCCCGCATGTTAATTTAATTTCATTGAAATGGAGGGCGTCATGTAAATAAAAACCCGAAAAGAAGACAAAAGAGGTGTAAATTGTTTCACGAATGAGGTTATAAAGAGCATGCAAATTTTAGAATACCACTTCAAATAATATACATATGCGAAGCAAAATATATAATTCAGAGAACAAGTTAACAATCTTCTAAATCCTTAGCGCAATGGATTCGAATGGGGTGATCAACGGTTGATTTTCTAATAAAAATTTTACCATCTACCGTCCAGGCGCTGTTCCAGTGTTGTTGCTTTTTGCGTTTCCATACTTTGGAAAACAGTTCACGTCTCATCTTCGTTAAATTCTCATTGATGTAAATGATATCAACATCATCAAAGAACCGGTCTAAGTTCAAGTTCCTGAGATGTTTCTAGCTTCATAAAATTTCTTCTTTGCTTTGTAGGATTTGAACTTCACGATAATTGGCTTCGGTTGGTTGGAGTTTTTGTTAGGTAATCTATGGCAGATGTCAATATCATTGGCTTGAATGGTGACGTTCAGTGCATTTCCGAGCGTAATGATGTGATTGACGATGTTTTCGTCGGTTTGTTCTGGAATGCCGTGAACTTCTAGGTTATGTTTACGAGAGTACTGTTCCAGATTGTCAATTTGGTCAATTGCAGTCGCTAAATCGTTGTACGTTTCATCGAGATCTTTGTTAGTTTCAGTTAGAGATTCTTTGAGGGATTTTACTTCAAGCTTGAGAGTTTTGTTTTCTTTCACCAACTCGTCGAATTTAGCTACGTGAAAGTCCAGTGAGGTCTGAAGATCTTTATACTGTTGACGTAAAGCACGGTTCTCCTCTAGAAGTTTGCTGGTATTTTCTTGAATGGTATTCAAGGTTTCTCGAATGCTCGCCAATTCGGTCATGTCTTGATCTAAATTTTTCACCGATTTTGCAGGTGGTTTGTCTGTATCTGGAGAGCTGCTGATACTTCTTTCTGTACGTTTACCTGGGATGTATGTTGTTATCTTTCTTTCTTTGGATTTATCTTTGTCGCCCATTGCTGGATGAACAACTTGCGGGAAAAAAAGGACGGACTACGCCGACATGCTGCCGTCCGCCATCAGACTCGCACCAGTCTCCTCGGTTGGTTCATTTCTAATGGCCTGTGACTTTTGAACTTTTTGCCCATGACGCGTCTTGCTCCCTCTTTCGGCCAACCAAACAAGGATTTCTTGGCCTTCCTGATCGTTCTGCAGCTGAACATCTCCCCAGCGTAGCTTCCGACTTTCGTCTCTTGCTCGGAAACCAAAATGAAGGGACAAAAACCACCATACGGTCCTCTGGAGTGAAACTGGGTTGGAGTCACCGAATTCTCCGGTCTCAAAGAGAGCATCTTCTTCGTCATTTTCAAGTGCCTTGGCAGCTTGCGGTTTGTTGCCTTTGCCATGCTCATGAACAAGCGTCTTGCGTTTCGCAGCAAGAACTCTCCTCGATTTTTCAAAGTTCTTGTCCTTGAGGATGTTTACTGGAGACCTTTTGTCGGTTAAATACCTTTGAACGCTTCGCTGAAAACCAGATATGGTGTCTGGTTCGTACTCTTCTCCGTTTTTCTTGCGGATATTCATAAAAAAAAACTTGGATAACAGGTGGTCAAGCTTGTCCGCAGGTAGGCTTTCGATATTTTCATTATTCAGCCCATTTTCTTTCATGTAACGGAAGAGAGTGTTCATGTCAGTCGTGGTCTTCTTAGTAGTGTTGACACTTTTCTGGTTATTTATAAAACCTTCAATTTCTTCCTGGCTGTCGGTGATCCTTGTCTCAACAATCGTTTCATTAAAGTTGCAAAGTTCTTCTTCATCTGGATAATAAAACTCGCTCGGTGAATCTTCGTATTCCTCTTCGTCTTCCATGTTATCGATCATGCTAAATTGTTAGAACGGTAATCTTATAATAAATTAAACAATATTTTGCTTTCTAGCGAGGTTTCTTGCATTTAATTTTATGCTTTTGTGTTTTCGCGGTTTGAATTTCCCGGGAGCTGAGCGATCGAGAGGAAATATCCAAACGGACCGTTTCCATGGTAATGGTCCGAACTGTAAAATCCCGACCGAAGAATAGCCAATCAGAGCACTCGATTTGGCCTCGAGTATTGCTTGCCATATAATAAAGAGAAATAAAAACAAGTATTTGAGCGCTTAAATCAAATATTTTTTGGGCGACCTCAAACAGTGACGACACATCGCGGAGTTTGACGATGTTTTTTTCCTCTTGGTTGCTACCACAAAAGGTGGTATTCTTGGCTTTTAATCATATCGGTTTTTTGTCCGGCAGTTGCCTGACTTAATTTACGCGGCAGAAAATAGATCAGAATCTTTGTTAACAGTAAAATATGGCGATAAAAGCATGCTTTGGAAGTCTGTGAGCGCTGGTGCTGGCGGGGATGATGGAGATGACGACCATGATCCAGACACCCCTGGGAACGGTTGGTGGGCAATTATTGAAGGAGAAGACGAACTTTTCCTGAGAAAAATGAAAGACTTAATGGACCACATACCACCCGAAAAGCTGACCTTCTCCTACAAACAATCAATAAATGGTTTTCACGGAACAAGTTTCGCCACTACCTTCAAGAGAATACTGCGGCATTTACATTCGCTTCTTACGGTAAGCTGTGCGAGTTTCATTACGAGTTTCATTTTTAAAACGTCAAAACACTAAATTGCATTTGTTTTTTGCTCTCCAGCCGGAGCTTAGCTTTGGCGCCAAAATAAACTATCAACGGACTTCTGGCGGGAAACAGTTCTTTCTTCGCTTACCGAACTGCAGGCTTAGAGCATGTGGATTAGAGTCTTCAAGTTACAACAACATATTGAGGATGATATCAATTGGTTACAAATTGGAAGTAGACTGTTTCTTTTTAGCCTGCAATGGCAAAATGGTGGGTAATTGTGGCACTTAATTATATTCATATAAAAATCAACCATGTGGGAAAAATCACGCGACTTGATTTCCACCAAACCCAGAAAAAATAATTTATTTATATATTTGTATCTGCTTTATATATCACAACTCCAAAGATTACTTTCACTCATTCTTTTATAGATTGTCCGCAAACACAAACTCTCTGATAGAAATGTATTTAGTATTACAATTTCTGATTGTTTTTGAAAGCTCCATAGGGTTCAACGCTTGCGTTTATATTCAGCTTAGTGCTTTTTTTATCATATGGTGGAAGGAGATGTTGCGCCAGCTGAGAGCTGTGTTGAAGTCTCTATTCGAGTTAGAGGTGGTGGGAAAATAATTTCCAGCGAAGAAGACGTGGTACGTTTCCAATCCTTACCTACAAAAGTGTTCATTTGCCTTGTTAACATTGTTACTCTCACTTAAATTCAGTACAACAAAGTGACACATCCAACAGCCAACATTTTTAATGCCAGATATATCAGTGCAGCATTAATAAAACAAACGCAAAATTCTCAGCAATGGCAAGTAACAAGTGTACCTTGTTGTATGTTTAGGAGGACCTGGATGAATCCAATGAAAAGTTTGAAGATGACAGTTACTGTCGTGACGCTAGCGATGCGGCAGAGTTTACTTCTGATAGCGATATCTATATTGATAAAGAGGTATGTCCTTATTCCCGACCGTATTCAAAGTGTAATGCATGTGGTCATGTGGACTTTTAGTAACGCGCATTTTTTAAAACATCTCTGACTGAATTCCAAATAGCCATCGAGAGTACCAGGTATAAAAAATACCGTGACATTATATCTGAGACATTACCTGGCTCAAACTAAAAAAAGGGCAAACATAAAAGGAAAAACAGGCCTCTTGTCACAAGCCCAATGGTTTCCTGACGGCCCCTTGCCATAATATATTTATTCCAGAAACTATAATAACAAATAAAATAAATACCTTGTTCTGTTTTAGAACCATCATGGAGTCGTTTAGGACGTTAAGCGAAGAACCACTCTTAAATCAAGAGCGGAAATCATGCTGTCAAAAAAATTGCTTAACTGATGTTATTAAAAAAGAGGAGTTCACAACCCTTAGAAAAAAGTTTTGGAAAAAAGATCAGGAAGCACAACGAGCATACATTCTCCAGTATTTTGACCTCTGCCTACGACGTGATGGTAGCATGCAATTTGTACTTAACAGCACCGGAAATGTCGTTTGCCGAAAAGCTTGGTTAACAACACTAAATATTTCCAATAGAAGGTAAATTGTGAGCGATAAATCGATACCGAAGAGTGAGTGAATTGGGTGTTATTATATAAATAATTATTCTGTTTTCTGTTGAATCTCGTTGATGTAGGTTGTATTTTGATGGGTTTGTCATACGTGTTTGCTATTTCACAATGGAAAACGACCTGCATTGTTTATTTTTCCCGTGACCAAATGATTACACTTGTAATCAGTTAGCTAATTGCAAAAATACGAGGGCAAAGTAAAGACGTTCATCAGTTAGCAAAATCGCAGCGAGGGTTTGTTCTTACTTAGCGCGTGCTTAAATTTTTTAGCCAATCCCAGCCTCGCATCACAGAGATGGTTCACTGATCTGCCGTCTCCTTTTTATAAATCGGTAACACCAACAACCGCTCTTGTTTGTGTTTGACTGTTTTAGGTTTTACAACTTGCTTAAGAACTTCAAGAATGGAAGAACATCCCCTGTTTAAAAACAACCTTATCCATTATAAGCACAACATCCTGAGTTATTATGATTATGTCTTTGTGAAAAAGATAAGAACGTTAACTTAATTTGACTTTGTCATGAAACTAGGAAACACGACCTGAGGCCGGCATTTCCGTATAATAAGATGTAGTTATTTTGCCAATAGAATACGCGGAAACCTGTGGCGATAAGATGCCAGACTTTGACAAAATTGCACGTCCATCGTGCCTGACAAGGAAAGAGGTTTACAAGATGTACATGGAAGAAGAACGACGAAAACCTAATGATCCCGTCAGCGAAATTTCTTTCCTGCGTTTGTGGAAAAGTAACCTTAAGAACGTCTACATTCCTAAGGTAGTAACACGATTTTTTTTCTGTTGCATAGTGCCTGCTGTATTTCTAAATTAGTATTCGTTGGTTCTTTTTTTTCTTACCGGGACATATACATTGATAAAGAAAAAACAAATAAACAGCTATCAATGTTTAACAGTTGTGTTTTGGTTGGAATATTAGAAGGCAAATAATGACAGCACATGAATTTTAACCTGTTAACTAACATTTAATGTTTCTTAAACAACAACAGATAGCTTGCTAGCTTGTTATGAAAAATAACTGTTTGATTTGGGCGAAAATGCAAACGGCAAGAAAATCAATATTTAGGGGAGAACCTCGTGTTTCCAGTATACACTAGTGCGACATAAATATTCCGTAATTTGAAACGCTGATACTAACAGGAAAAAAACCTTTTTTCATAGCAAAGTCGTTTCACCAAATGTGGTGTCTGTGTCCTTTTGTCCGAGTATTGTCAGAAAACAGACAGCAAGACAACCCGTTTGTCTTTGATGGAAAGAAAACGTATTCACCTACGGCAACAGATGTAGGTGCAGATGATCATGAGTGTTTGCGTTTACACTGGGGTTTAATTACCAGATTCCGTTTGTCACTAAATCTATCACGGCAGTCTAGTAATTTAATTCTTTTACTTTGTCTAAACTCGATGGCGTCTGCCTTATCATATTATTTTTGTCTTTACTATACATTTTTAAATGTTTCTTAGGGCCGAAAGGAAAGAATACTACCGCCGCTGTCTCATGTCGGAAAGTGAACCAAAAAAGTACTTATCAATTATCATGGATGGAATGGACCAGTCTAAAACCAATTTGCCACATGCAACACAAACCTCCAAGGTAAACTACTCAGTCACAGCAGACAAACCAGATGCCAATTTTAACTAACTCTAATGTTAATGTCGCTTATCACTTCAGGTAGACGAACTGCACTTTTTGAAAACACACATAACAGGAGTTATTTCTCATGGGCACCAAAGAGTGTTTACCTTCCTAGATCTCCTTCGCTGGCCCCACGATAGCAATCTGGCGTTGAATATTCTGTTGAAAGTCTTCTTGAAATTAGCCAAGGTATGAAACACACAGCACACCAAATCACGGTCAGAATCCTCAGCATGCAATGCATTCATTGACGAGAAAGAGCAAAGTACTGATAACTGAAGAAAAAATCGTTTGTCTCATTTGTGCTACAGTGAGTAAGTACTGATTTAGGCAGTTATGGCTCAGAAATAAAATGTATGTAAATAATAATTATTGCACACTTCAGTGACACTTACAATAATAAAATCAATTTGTCTTGGCTTCAAAGTTGATAACTAACAATTACTGCGATAATCAGATTAAACGGTCATGGAATAATGAACCCCGATTAGACCAATTAATCAGTTTCAATAATTGTGATCAAAGCCTGAAAAAAAAAAAAACATTCGAGGCTTTATACGGGCCGAAACTCGTTACCTTTCAAAACTTTTATTGCGGCAATTACCGGTGCATTACTTGGGTTAATTGCAGCTATAGGATCGGTTCCGCATCGTGTAAAATTTACGTTATGTTTATCGCTTACGTTTAGGATGGAAGACTTTGTTCCTTCAACAAGACAACTGTTACCGAGAATGTAAAAATAAATATATTATGGCCTTTGCAGCATATCTTGTCCAGGAAGGAATTTTTAAAGAGGTATGTTATTGTGTAGTCATCGATTATCGATATCAATGACGTGTTAAACTGAAACCATTTTCGTGACAAACATCAATCGCTTAACCTAACAAATTAGCAGCGAAAAAAAACATATCCACTCTTTTTTAGGTCTTTCTTTCATACCTGATGGTTGGACACACTCATGAAGATATTGATCAAGTGAGTAACGTTGAACTAATTTCAGGGATTTTACCGATGGTTTGATTATATTGCAGTATTGCAAAACAAAAATGAATCAAGTTTTTGTACTACAAACACCATCTTGCTGATGAAATATATTAACTTTCTCTCCTTTTATGTGAGTTTTTAGCACAGATGTTCAGCAGGATAGCCGATGAGCTTCAGCAGCATTTTGTCATGACCATTCCTGAGCTGCAGCAGTTAATTAAGGGTTGTTACAGTCCTTCTCCTGAGACAAATCTTATTCATTTTTTGTACGACATCACTGAATGGCTTTCACCTCATATTGACGATATCAAGGGCCATGTGTATCCACATTCTTTTAAATTCGCTAAGGATGATTCAGGAAAAGTAGGTATGTGGTACAAACAGTGGGCCAAGGAAGAAGAATGGCTACCCCAAAATGGGCCTCTTTACATCTTGAAATCTGTTCCCAAAGGCATCCCTCCGATCATCCGCCCTCATTCTAAAAGGATCCCTTCGGCGGAGGATATAAAGTCCAAGCTATCCAAAAGCGCATGTCGGATGAGCACTAACCAAATTGCGTGGTGGAATTCGTTTATTAAATTGGAAGAGAAATGCAGACCAATATGGGACGAAGCTTCGCCAAATACCCTCCAGAAGATAAAAGCTACTGACTGGCCTTTCTTAAGTCTTAAGAAACATTTATTGTCCACTGAATTGGAGGATGTTGGACCCATGAACGTTGAAGAACAACACATGAAAGAGCAATTAAACAAACTATTAAACAAACAAAATCACTTCCCACAGGTACGAAGTAAACGGTATCTGTTTATTTTTATGAGTTTATCCTCAGATATCATTGTAAAGATATCACGACATACTTAACTTCAAGTATATAACTCCCTCTCAGCTCGCCGGTTTTAATTTTCGCCCTATCCTCTAACCGGGAGACCTGTTCACACTAGTTAGTAAAGAGTGCTTTTACAGACTATAAAGAAGGCTGCGAAAAAAGAAATAGTTGACATAATCTGCAGCGTTTCTGGTAAATAAAACATAGATTCGTACAACATGCAGTTACGTTGTGATATAAAATCGACCTAGATCACGGCAACATGCATTGGTCCGAAATATTCTTCTCAACGGAAGTAATTTCCAAACATAAATGTTCAGTTCCTTTAAGCATGGTTTTCACCACGAATTAATTTGCGTCATCAAGTGAAATTGATCTTATGCTTATGCTTATGCTTATGTCGGGCACGTTTTCACTGGATACTAGTGCTGTTATGATTCCGCTGATGCTTATGCTTATGCAGTATGCCGGGCACGTTTTCACTGCTTCCACTTATGTGAAAACCATGCTTTATCAGATCGCGCCAAGATTTTAAATTTCGTTTCTACACAAACTGTTGTTTAGCTGGACACGATAGGAAAGTGTTCTGATGTTATATTTTTGTCAATTGCAGATTCAGGTAGGATCGAAAAGGAAACCAGCGGCAAGGGAGAGTGAAAAGGGGAAATCGGTTAAAAAGGTGAATGTTACCAATAAAAGTGACATCATTTCATTTGGCAACATAGTGAGCATGAAAATTCCGAAACGATACCGAGTATAACAGTATGCTATACGTTATGTTTCCTTTTATACAGACAGAGAAAACACAGGACACTTGGCAGAACGACCAGGGCAAAAAGAATAAACGTCAACTGCAGCTGGAGATAAGGCGAAAGTCAAGATCAACTACAAAGTGACACATATGCAGCCTTTTCGTGCAAAGCAATGAGAAGTCGAGCCGACTGTGAGCAACAGTCAGTCCCTCTTTCAAGTGTAATATATTTTTGAACCGACAAGAGTCGCTTAAATCAATTTTCTGATTTACAGGACAGAGAACGATCAAATTATTGACACAATAATTATGTAAAGTGACAAACACTCTACAGTATTAATACCAAAGAAAGCGAAAAATAATTAATGTCGGACATGTCACCGCGTTTTATTATGATTGTATTGCAAATGATTTATCACGTTTGATTATTAGTGATTACAATGTGTCAGTGTTTTGAATGAGCTTTTGTCTTTGATTTGTTAGGAAAAACCGTCAGTTTAGGATTGTTGCTTTTCAGTATAACAATTTAGCTCTCCAGTTTTGAACCCTAAAGATAATTCTGGAATCCCGTCACGAAGTAAGTTATCGTTATTGATTTGCGTGAAGTGTTGTAGTTTTAATTGATTTTGAACAAACTTAACTCCGAGTATTGTTGACTTTCTGTTCATGTTTTTTAAAGCCAAGGTTTTGCATCGTGTTATTTCTCTTTTGCCGTTTAGTTCGAATAGTGCGGGTTTTTTTTGTAATAATGTATCATATTGTATTAATTTCAGATCGAATACTACTATTAAAATTGTTATACGATTTACGAGACTCCAAAGTACTCATGTTTGTTTTCATATCTGATGGACCAAACTACAAGTGCCGTCATATAAGCTGTAAAGTCGAACACCGAATGTTAAGACCTTCTTATCGAACACTCAAAAATACAAGATAACAAACAACAATTATTGATCGAGATACAAAAATAGAAGTTGAAAAAGAATCGAAGAAAAATAGTAGAAAATGGCAAACACATTCCTGTAGCACTAACATTGTAGCGTGACAAAATTTCGATCTCAACAAGCCATAGTCATAGAACTTTGGCGCGCTCACTCATATTTGAAACAACTATTAAGACAAACTTAATAACAATCTAAACCCTTGAAGCTCGATTTTAATATTCGTGGAGTTCTTGTTCAAAGTCTTGTTCCTACTGACATGTATGTTTGTAAACATTCTGCATGTAACAGTATTTATAGCCATTTGGGTCCGAAACAGTTTTTGGATTTTTAAGAAACGAGCACTTTCTGTAGAATACATAAAAAGCTGTTCCATTTACTTTCTCAGGTACTGTAAATTGTCCGTGATGTGTAATCTAATTAAACGCTTCGGAAATGATAGTGATTCTTTAATCCGGGTCTTGTTCATAAAAGCCTTATCATCTGTGCGTTTTATATAAACAAGTTCTCTCTAATTGGAGAAATTTTTTTACGGAATCGATTATTTTATGCTTCTAACTGTGGAAATGTACTCTTGTGCATGAAAACTCATTTTTGAGGAATTAGTCAAGACAGCACTGACTGCAGTCTAGATTGCGATCAACCGAAGAAAGTGTCATGTTTACTTGAAACAAATTGTGGACTCACTGAGGTCACTAAGCTGAATTAACCTGCGAACTAGAGAACAACAAAGCCAACATTGTACAACAGATTAAACGCTTGATGCAAGAGTGAAAACTGCAATATTGTTATAAATTTGTTTTTTAACAGTTCTCGGGTGAATTTATGTTCACGGCAGTTCCAGCCGCTATAAGTTGCTGTGCAGGTATGTAAACAACATCTTTCAACAAATGTGCAGTAATTTGTTCTTTTGACCCGACGGAAATTAGTTTGTCAGGCTCTGAATTCCTATTGGCTAACTCAGATAAAGTTTCTGTTATCATAGGTTGAACTGGCATGGGTTGAATGCTTGGTTGATCAGAAGTTCTGATCGGTTGATCATGATAAAGTCAATGAGCTGGGTGGCATTATTATTATTATTTTTTCACATTGCTACAATCAAATCATGAATCATAAACACCACTGCATTCTCCAGCAGAAACTTTCTACGTTTAATAACAAACTTTCTAAACTGTTTAATACATCTTGCACTAAAGCTCAGTAAACTCAAATGGTTCATCATGTCATTACCTTTCTGATCAGTCATCTTTCATACCCTTGTAGTTAAATACATCTAGCTGCTTTTCTTTGTATTTGTGAAATACTCTGTAAACATTTTGCAATTTTGCAGGCCAGATCCCGCCTTTTTCGAAACCAAATGGAACATGAGCGGCGTTAACTTGGAGCTAATGAAACATAAGCAGAGCTAATACAAGCTTACATTATTAGCGAGAATTTCTACTGTCAAATGAGAAACAACAGCAAATAATTTCTTCAGTGTTTTGACTTGATTTCGGGCTCTGTTAATATTTATCCGGAAAGAAAAGAACTGCTCGTGCTTTCTTGCAAGCTTCTTGCGGGGTGACTGTATTCGAAGTTTTTTAATATGTTTCCCGACGAAAATGTCTGAAAAACACAGCGTCGTTACTGTCGAAATTAAAAGCACCCTTGGATTAAACTCGACGCATTTGCTGTTTGGTTAGCGCCAAATTTGTATCAAACACGTTCCCATCGAGTCATTGTGTTATTATTGTTATGTTTCTCGACGCAGCTACGCGATGCGCGAGTGAACAGTTTTTTTGCCGAGGAATCAGGTGAAGAAATCCAGTTATCGTGGATGATTATATTTTAGTTCTATGCATTTAAGGATTTTGAATGTGATGAACTTGTTTTAATTATTGAAAATAAGATCAAACGAACGTTTACGTTTTGCACAATGGCCGGAAATTATTATTGCAGAATATTAAGCGAAGAACCGAAAGCGGAAAGGAGTACTTCTTTTCGACATTTCCGCGGTTATTTCCTTTTAATGGTGACGGTAAATGGGAAAACATCAAAAGAGGGCAACAAATCGATACACAGATCGATATACAGACTGCATTGTCTTCGTAACACAGGTTTAACTTATCAGCGATAGTAAGCAAACATTTCTGAAATGGCTCCGCGATTGGGATCATACTACTGAAAATTACTATCTTTACGTTCAAAAGCGTTCGCAATCTAAACAATAGAAGGAATGTAGCTTGAGATAAGAAAAACACTTCGAGGAATACATTCCAAACTAGTTGCGCTAAACTTCCTAAACCGAGGAACGTTTCGCAAGAGTTTATGAGTTATTTTATTCAGTTGAAGACACGCTACGTTGTAAATTACATAAGTCGATCTAATTTGCTTATAATTCAAACTCTAGTTCCTATTGGTTCATTCACAGCAAGTTTCTCTGCTTTTTGAGACACTTTCTGAAAATTCAGATACTTTCTGGTTGCCGTGACAATATTAGCCGTTTTCACGGTTCAATGCTTGGTTGATTCTGATTGGTTGATTACTGGAAACTTTCTGAGATTTCAGAAAGTATCGCCAATTTCAGATATTTTCGCAAAAACGCGATAATTTCTCATTCGAGATAGTTTTGATGTATTCCATTTATCTTTGAAGTACTGTTCTGGGCTTTTTTGAGTTTCTGAGCCCGGGGGGACACATTGTGCCCCCTCTTCGTAACTTCAAGAACATTAAGGGTACGACAATGAAACCAAGAGGGTACATAGTACGTCTAAAGCTGTCTCCTTTGCAGTCCGCACAATGGAACGATGACGTAAAAAGACGTAGTTATTAGGTAATTAGTTATGCGGCCGCCATCTTGGATCCGCCATCTTGGATTTCTGAATTTGTTTTAAAACCTCTTAAAAACCGTCCAAATTCACCCAAAATTAATGAAAACCAATAAATAAACGCTTAATGACGTAAAAATATGTTATACCAATAAACATTGTTTTTCTTCAATCAAAGGTATAAATATGCAAATTTCAAAAAACATGGCTGTCAAAATCTTGTTGGCATGGAAACATCAAGTCACGTGATCAAAAAATTGTCATATGAGATTGTTGCCAGATAAATTTTAGGAAAAGTCACAAAGTTTGAATACATATTAAGGAAGTTAGGAATTCTGAATGTTAGCGCGGGCACTTTCTGCCCCCCCCCCCCCCCCCCCCACCCAGGCCGAATAGGGTTAAGCAATACGTTACAAACCGAAATTACCGGTTTATGATTCGAGAATTTTCCATAGCATGGGGGAGGATGAGACAGATAGTTGCAATGCGTAAATTCCTTATGACGGACACACTGAGGATAACACCCAGGTTTCTGGTGCACAGGTACATGAAGAGGGTACTAGTAACCGAAATCACCCTCAACGGGCAAAGCGGGCACCTAGGCCTACTTACGACGATCCTTGCAACCCAACATGTGGCGGATTTATCCGAGTGAACACATGATTCATTGTCGTTTCCATACATGTGTGAACCTGCAGTCAGCCAATACAGAATGATATAACCGCAAGCAGTGCCCTACATGTGTATGTACATGCACCCCCAACAAAAGAACCAATGTTATGGAGCCATGACCTAGCTACACCTTACATGTATCCATTCTAGTTTATTCCGTTACTGTGAAAGACTTGTTGTAATCTGTTTGTTTAAAATAACAGCAACAACAACAGTCACGTTTCGTGTATTTCAAGCATTCAGTAGTTTGAATGACACCACGAGTATCATAAGATAGGCAGCGTAAGACAAATTATTGAACATTTAGTATGGTCAGATAAGAGCTATTCAGTGGCCTGATCACCACATTCTGGTATTCCAAACTGGAATCGGTAAGACAGGCCGAGGTGTAAGGCAGAGGTTCTATCCAGTTTAATCCTTGTAAAGTAGAGATGTTAGCATTTCAGTGAATTTGCTGTGAGGGCCAATCAGTTAGACGTTCATGGCTGCGAGGGCCTGTGTTGTACGTGACGTCACGAAAAATCATGCGCTCGAGAAAGCAATCGGAAAATGGAGCATTATGAACAGATTTACTGTATGAAAACTTCACGAAATACACGAGCTTCCTCTTCATCTACCATTAACACTGGTTCAATTACCTTTTCGTGTCTTATAGGACCGGATATAACACGTGTCGTGCATATCATGGCACCACAGAAGACATTACTCACAGAGTGCCGTATAAACGTCTGAAAAGAACCACGGAGCCTTTTCGAATCTTGAAACAACTTGAGGTCCTAATCCCTGCGGAAGTACTAAATGAAGTTGATATTGGTAATGAAAAGTTTAAAATCAAGGCAAAATTGTAAAAGATCCGGAAGTGTTTCTATTATGTAGACTGCCTAGTCTATATATACATCTACATGTACTCGGCTTAAAATATTAATTATAAAATAAGTTTCCAATGGAACTAACAGTGGTATCTAAAGTTAACGACAGCAGCGACAGATTGGTAACAATTTAAAAGCCCTGTGAGGTTTCTCGGCTAAAACGTATAGCCTTTATCGTTGTAGTAGATTAATAATTGTAAACGTAATTGTAATCGTAGGATTGTTTGAGAATTTGTTAATAAAGGTCATATTATTATTATTTTTTTAAAAAAAAAACTTATCTGCATTTTGCATATCTCAAAAGTAATTTGAAGCCTTTCCGATTACGCGTAACGCAATAATTTCATAAAAACTTTAGGTAAAAGTCCCATTTATATCTCTCTTTACCAGCTATATACAAAAGTATAAACCTTAACGATAGAGTACGTTAATTTTATGGTTCTTTTCGACCGATAAACATACACTTACATAAGCACGTATAATAATTAGGCAGACTTCTAAATTCGATCAAATTTTGATTAAATTACTATTAAGTTGACAATCGAGCGATGGAGTGCACCAAAAGAACTCGTTCATCGCACGCTCATTTTGTTTCTCAAATTACATAATTTACATTAGTGTTGTTGATTGTTACATGCCTTTTTGCTTTTATACGTAATTCTAGATCTGTATGAATAATGAATAATAGATTTGAAACTGCATTTGTATTTTAATTGTCGTGTTTGTTGTGTTTAAATAATAATATTTTTAAAAACTTGTGCCACTTTCGTTTTCTCTCTTCTAGAAAAGACTGTCATGGACAACATATACAAGGTTGTACAAGGCATCACTATTGGAATAATGGCTGCCAATTTCCTTCTCAGCACCAATCGTGTAGTAAACGCCATCCAGTTAACAAAAGAATGCTTGAGTCTCCTTAACGCTAAAGCTCTGAAACAAACAACCGAATTAGTCAGATTAATTTCCAAAGTGCTATATTCCCTGTTGTTCAAAGGGTATCGTCTTGTTTACAATCATACGAATGCGATAAAATGCGGTAGAAAGCTTCTCGCCTTATTGAGCGACAGTGGCGAAAAAGCCGAGGAGGGACAAGTAGCCTTGCACCTAGCGGGATTGTATGAATATCATGCTAAATATAACGAAGCAAAAGACCTTTATTCGAATGCACTTACCGTCATGATAACAACTGGAAAAAGGAAAGGAGAAGCGTCATGTTATCAAAACCTAGGAACGGTGTTTCATTTTCTCGGTGAAAATGCCAAAGCTAAAGAACATATCGAAAAAGCACTTGTGATCAGAAAAGAAATTGGCGACATAAATGGAGAAGCCTCGTGTTATGCAAACCTAGGAAAAGTGTTTCGATCTCTCGGTGAATATGCCAAGGCTAAAGAACATCTCGAAAAAGAACTTGCAATTAATAAAGAAATTGGCGACACAAATGGAGAAGCCTCGTGTTATGCAAACCTAGGAAAAGTGTTTCGATCTCTCGGTGAATATGCCAAGGCTAAAGAACATCTCGAAAAAGCAATTTCACTCTTAAAAGAAATTGGCAACATAAATGGAGAAGCCTCGTGTTATGCAAACCTAGGAACGGTATTTCAGTCTATTGCTGAATATGGCAAGGCTAAAGAACTTTATGAAAAAGCACTTGCAATCTTAAAAGAAATTGGCAACATAAATGGAGAAGCCTCGTGTTATGAAAACCTAGGAACGGTGTTTCTGTCTCTCGGTGAATATGCCAAGGCCAAAGAACGTTATGAAAAAGCACTTGCGATCAGAAAAGAAATTGGCGACATAAATGGAGAAGCCTCCTGTTATGCAAAGCTAGGAACGGTGTTTCATTATCTCGGTGAATATGCCAAGGCTAAAGAACTTTATGAAAAAGCACTCGCTATCTTAAAAGAAATTGGCGACATAAATGAAGAAGCCTCGTGTTTTGCAAATCTAGGAATGGTCTTTCAGTCATACGGTGAATATGCCAAGGCTCAAGAACATCTCGAAAAAGCACTTGCAATCACAAAAGAAATTGGCGACATAAAAGGAGAAGCCTCGTGTTATGCAAACCTAGGAACGGTGTTTGAATCTCTCGGTGAATATGCCAAGGCTCAAGAACATCTCGAAAAATCACTTGCAATCTCAAAAGAAATTGGCGACATAAAAGGAGAAACCTCGTGTTATGCAAACCTAGGAACGGTGTTTAAATCTCTCGGTGAATATGCCAAGGCTAAAGAACATCTTGAAAAAGCACTTTCACTCTTAAAAGAAATTGGCGACATAAATGGAGAAGCCACATGTTATGCAAACCTAGGAACGGTGTTTCAGTTTCTCGCTGAATATGGCAAGGCTAAAGAACTTTATGACAAAGCACTTGCAATTTTCAAAGAAATTGGCAACATAAATGGAAAAGCCTCGTGTTATGAAAACCTAGGAACGGTGTTTCAGTCTCTCGGTGAATATGCCAAGGCTAAAGAACGTTATGAAAAAGCACTTGCGATCAGAAAAGAAATTGGCGACAGAAATGGAGAAGCCTCCTGTTATACAAAGCTAGGAACGGTGTTTCATTCTAACTGTGAATATGCGAAGGCTAAAGAACATCTCAAAAAAGCACTTGCGATCAGAAAACAAATTGGAAACATAAATGGAGAAACCTCATGCTATGCAGACCTAGGAACGGTGTTTCAGTCTCTCGGTGAATATGCCAAGGCTAAAGAACATTATGAAAAAGAACTTGCGATCAGAAAAGAAATTTGCGACATAAATGGAGAAGCCTTGTGTTATGCAAACCTAGGAACAGTGTTTCAGTCTCTCGGTGAATATGCCAAGGCTAAAGAACATTATGAAAAAGCACTTGCGATCAGAAAACAAATTTGCGACATAAATGGAGAAGCCTTCTGTTATGCAAAGCTAGGAATGGTGTTTCAGTTTCTCGGTGAATATGCCAAGGCTAAAGAACATCTCGAAAAAGCACTTGTCATCAGAAAAGAAATTGGCGACATAAATGAAGAAGCCTCGTGTTATACAAACCTAGGAACGCTCTTTCAGTCTCTCGGTGAATATGCCAAGGCTAAAGAAAATCTCGAGAATGCACTTGCGATCTTAAAAGAAATTAGCGACATAAATGGAGAAGCCTGGTGTTATGCAAACCTAGGAACGGTGTTTCAGTCTCTTGGTGAACATGCCAAGGCTAAAGAACTTTATGAAAAAGCACTCGCTATCTTAAAAGAAATTGGCGACATAAATGGAGAAGCCTCGTGTTATGCAAACCTAGGAACGGTGTTTCAGTCTCTTGGTGAACATGCCAAGGCTAAAGAACTTAATGAAAAAGCACTCGCTATCTTAAAAGACATTGGCGACATAAATGGAGAAGCCTCGTGTTTTGCAAACCTAGGAATGGTGTTTAAGTCTCTCGGTGAATATGCCAAGGCTAAAGAACATCTCGAAAAATCACTTGCGATCAGCAAAGAAATTGGCGACATAAAAGGAGAAGCCTCGTGTTATGCAAACCTAGGAACGGCGTTTGAGTCTCTCGGTGAATATGCCAAGGCTAAAGAACATCTTGAAAAATCACTTGCGATCAGAAAAGAAATTGGCGACATAAAAGGAGAAGCCTCATGTTATGCAAACCTAGGAACGGTGTTTCAGTCTCTCGGTGAATATGCCAAGGCTAAAGAACATCTGGAAAAATCACTTGCGATCACAAAAGAAATTTGCGACATAAATGGAGAAGCCTCATGTTATGCAAAACTAGGAATGATGTTTGAGTCTCTCGGTGAATATGCCAAGGCTAAAGAACATCTCGAAAAATCACTTGCGATCAGAAAAGAAATTGGCGACATAAAAGGAGAAGCCTCGTGTTATGCAAACCTAGGAATGGTGTGTGAGTTTCTCGGTGAACATGCCAAGGCTAAAGAACATCTCGGAAAATCACTTGCGATCAGAAAAGAAATTGGCGACATAAATGGAGAAGCCTCGTGTTATGCAAACCTAGGAACGGTGTTTCAGTCCCTCGGGGAATATGCCAAGGCTAAAGAACTTTATGAAAAAGCGCTAGCGATCAACAAAGAAATTAGCAACATAAATGGAGAAGTCCAGTGTTTAGCAAACCTAGGAACAGTGTCTCAGTTGCTCGGGGAATATGCCAAGGCTAAAGAACTTTATGGAAAAGCACTTACTATCGGAAAAGAAATTAACCACAGAAATGGAGAAGCCTCGTGTTTGGCAAACCTAGGAACGGTGTTTCAGTCTCTCGGTGAATATGCGAAGGCTCAAGAACATCACAAAAAATCACTTGCGATCTTTAAAGAAATTGGCGAAATAAAAGGAAAAGCCTCGTGTTATCAAAACCTAGCAACGGTGTTTCAGTCTCTGGGGGAATATGCCAAGGCTAAAGAACGTTATGAAAAAGCACTTGCGATCAGAAAAGAAATTGGCGACATAAATGGAGAAGCCTCGTGTTATGCAAACCTAGGAACGGTGTTTCAGTCTCTCGGTGAATATGCCAAGGCTAAAGAACGTTATGAAAAAGCACTTGCAATCAGAAAAGAAATTGGCGACATAAATGGAGAAGCCTCGTGTTATGCGAACCTAGGAACGGTGTTTCAGTCTCTCGGTAAATATGAAAAGGCTAAAAAACATCTCGAAAAATCACTTGTGATTACAAAAGAAGTTGGCAACATAAAAAGAGAAGCCTCGTGTTATACAAACCTAGGAACGGTGTTTCAGTCTCTCGGTGAATATGCCAAGGCTAAAGAACATCTCGAAAAATCACTTGCAATCACAAAAGAAATTGACGACATAAATGGAGAAGCCTCGTGTTATGCAAACCTAGGAATGGTCTTTGTGTCTCTCGGTGAATATGCCAAGGCTAAAGAACACCACGAAAAATCACTTGCGATCAGAAAAGAAATTGGCGACATAAGTGGAGAAGCCTCTTGTTATGCAGACTTAGGAATGGTGTTTCAGTCTCTTGGGGAATATGCCAAGGCTAGAGAAAATCACGAAAAATCACTTGAGATCAGAAAAGAAATTGGCGACATAAATGGAGAAGCCTGGTGTTATGCATACCTAGGAACGGTGTTTCAGTCTCTCGGGGAATATGCCAAGGCTAAGGAACATCTCGAAAAAGCACTTGCCATCGGAAAAGAAATTGGTGACATAAATGGAGAAGCCTGCCATTATGCAAACCTAGGATCGTTGTTTGAGTCTCTCGGTGATGATGCGAAGGCTAAAGAACATCTCGAAAAATCACTTGCGATCTGTAAAGAAATTGGCGACAGAAATGGAGAAGCCTCGTGTTTGGCAAACCTAGGAACAGTGCTTCAGTCTCTCGGTGAATATGTTAAGGCTAGAGAACATGTGGAAAAAGCACTTGCGATCTTAAAAGAAATAGGCGACATAAATGGAGAAGCCTCGTGTTATGCAAACCTAGGAGCAATGTTTCAGTCTCTCGGTGAATATGCTAAGTCTAAAGAACATCTCGAAAAAGCACTTGCGATATTTAAAGAAATTGGCAACACAAATGGAGAAGCCTTGTGCTATGGAAACCTAGGAATGGTGTTGGAGTCTCTTGGTGATTATGCAAAGGCTAAAGAACATCTCGAAAAAGCACTATTATTGCATAAAGAGATTGGAAACATTAAAGATGAAGTAACAGACCACGCTATCCTTGGATTCATCATGCTGTTGCATGGAAACATACATGGAGCGAAATCCCATCTCTTTAACGGCATTCATAAAAGTGAGGAGATGCGCTATTTCCTGAGAGATAATGAGCATTTCAAGATATCGTTGTTTGACAAGCAGGTTGATTGCTACCGGAATCTAAGTGCATTGCTCTTTTCAATTGGGAAGCCTAATGAAGCTCTCTACACTGTAGAGCTTGGACGAGCCAGAGCCCTGGCAGACTTAATGTTAGCTCAGTATTCTTTGGAAAAAGAAATATCAGTCAATCCACAGACATGGGTTGGTATTGAAAGGATCATGGATAAAGAAAGTTACTGTTCTTGCCTTTACATTTCATATCGTAAAAATGCTGTATTTTTGTGGATTGTTAAAGCGGACAAACCGATACTTTTTCGGCAAATATACGTTAATGACTGTTTTGTTAACAAGGGAAAGGATTTGCAGGTTGAGGAAGTTTTTGGCAACGAAATCTGGAGAAAGTTTCATTTTTTACCTCGAGAGCAATGCGAAGATCGATCATGGTTTTCTTCAAATGTTACACACCCATCGCGTAAATCATCTCAGGAAGATACTGTCGAAACTTTTCGCCTGGTAGAAGAAGAGGAAGACGATAACCAGCCACCCGACCCTACTCTTGCTGAATGTTACAAAATGATCGTCGCTCCCGTGGCTGACTCACTTGATGAAGCCGAAATCATTATTGTTCCTGATCGTTCTTTTTTCAAAGTCCCATTCGCAGCGTTAGAGGATGAAAGTGGAAAGTTCTTATCAGAGAATTTCAGGATCCGCATTGTTCCTTCTTTGACGACTCTCAAGCTCTTGCAGGAGAGTCCAACAGACTATCACAGCCAGACTGGCGCACTGATAGTGGGAGATCCTTATGTTGGTGATGTGCTTTACAAGGGACGCTGTGAGAAACCAATACCATTGCCTTGTGCAAGAGAGGAAGCAGAGATGATTGGAGGACTGCTCGGAGTTCAGCCTTTGCTAGGAAAGGAAGCAACTAAACAGGGGGTTCTTGAAAGGATTCATTCAGTGAGTCTGATACATTTCGCTGCTCATGGTGATGCCGAAAGAGGAGAAATTGCTCTTTCCCCTCAAAGATCCACCGATAGCAGGTTTCCACAAGAAGAAGACTACTTGTTGACAATGACAGATATTTCACAAGTTCGACTACAAGCCAAACTGGTAGTACTCAGCTGTTGTCACAGTGCACGTGGGCATATAAGAGCCGAGGGAGTTGTTGGAATCGCCCGCGCGTTTTTAGGATCCGGTGCACGCTCAGTGTTGGTGGCCCTGTGGGCCATCGAAGACCTTGCGACAAAGCATTTTATGATTCGTTTTTACGAGCACCTTGTTCAAGGGGAAAGTGCTACTGAATCTCTTCACCAGGCCATGAAGTGGATGAGAGATAATGGCTTTTCTAAAGTGCGACAATGGGCGCCATTTATGCTGATTGGAGATAACGTGACATTTGATTTCCATAAATTAAGGTTAGTAGAAATTACTTAATGCTACCCGGTGTATAAATACGGAGAGTGGTGTTTAGTAATAATATATTAAGTGCGTCTGTCTGAGAAAACCAGGCAGAGGCCACGGATCGGGGTCCGCCGATTCTTTCCACATTTTGCCAGTTTAAAACATTCCATCAGTGATGTTCAAAGGCAGCATGCTTAGTTTTTAAAAGATCTTAGTTTCCGAGATCTGACCACCCCCCCCAAAAAAAACCGGCCCGTAGGGTCAGAAAATCTCTTGATTTTGACGACTCGAGACGACCGTGGCGTACGCGTACAACATGTTGTCGTCTCCCAAAGACTTCTGACTGCAGGATTCTTTTAAATGCAACTATAAACTCTTATTCTCTCCCATCAGAGCCTTGATTAAAACATGCTCAGTTCAAGATACGAGATTCAAATTTGCTGGTACGCAATATTTGCATTTGTTAATTCAACCCCATTTTTACAACCAGTTTTCTCCGAATGGCGGCTTTTAATTTTCGAACAAAATAGTTAGAGTAGCTTCATCACCATCCCCATCACCATCACCATCCCGCCTTTCTGTTTCAAAAAGCAAAACTTTGGGCCCTATAAAATCTGAAACAATTTGTGCATGCATTTCAGCCGGATTTCCAACAAAAATACAACCTTTTGTCACGTCACACTTTGATGTCACGGACCCTTCGTCAGCCAAAATTCGAGTAACTAACTCTGGTTTGCAAATTTGTCAATCGCAGTAGCTTGATACAAACTTCAACTGATGTTCTAAAGCGTTCTAATTCATTTAATAAGCTACTTCAATAACACTAGACTAATACTGTTATTTACTTTTCGCAATTTTGCATATTTGTATACTTTGAGCTCACGGGCTCGGATTTCATTTTGGTTATTTAGACTGTTTTGCGCGAACGAAATTAGCGGAATTGTTATGTTTTCGGAAAAATAAATAAAAATATACGCTCCGATTTAGTAGCGAATGCTACATATTAAACAAGTATGCGTACTGTTCTATGAAATCGACAACCCGATCGCAACGTCGAAAGACATTTTAAAACTGATTATAGACTTTTGGTTTCCATTTTTTGATTCACAATATTTGAGATATGAGATATTGGCCTAGTTATTTACATTCAGTGTTTTTGTTGCAAAGGGATCTGAAATTCTCGAATTATTGTTTGTAAATTTATATTTAGAAGCTGTTTGCTTAGAAGCTCATTGTTTACAAAGTAAGTCAACTCTCAAGGTGTGGATAGATAACAGAGGATTTCTAGAATGAGTTGCTTCTTTTTACTTGTGGCGAAGCACACGAGTTTTAATTCGGGCTTTGACTTTTCTTCCATTTTTCGAGTCACATTAGCGCATGCAAATTTATGCACGCATATTAAAGTCTATGTCGATGACTATATGGCTTTCGGCCATGAAATACATCCCGTGAAATCTTTCCGTGTGTTGACTCGAGAAGCAAGATAAAGAACTACAGCGTACAATTCAGCTGTCAATTGCACAATTTCAAGACAATTTCAGGCGTTCATGGATGGATAGGACCGTTTGACATTGTGTTCGCCGCTTATTCTTGTGGGATTTTTGCTCTGGCAAGTTCTTTTTTATATACATTAAACTTACCATTTGCTTAGCGATCGAGCTCCGGGTCGAGCTTAAGTGTCAGCTACTGAATCTAGTGAATGCAGTGTAGTCTTACTTTTAAACCCGTGTATACGTGAAAGCATGATGAACGGGTTATCGGCAACGGTGTGTAAATAAAATTCACTCTCTCACGCACTCACTCACTCACTCACTCACTCACTAGTTCCTTCCATCAGCTGTAAACTTAGTGAGCAAATGCTTTGTTACGAACACGTTTCGTCACAGGAATTCAACGTGAATCCAACGATAACAATAATTAATTTGATGCAAACGAATATAGACAACAATAAGCGTACTGATGTTTCGCATTTGGAGTTTTTAGTGCAACATTAAAATCGATCTAAAAGGATTTTGCAACGTAAACACGCGTTCTGATGCGTACCTAGCTTAAAATAATAAAATCTAGTTCCTAGGTAGTATGTATTCTTGGACAGCACAGTGGATTGAGTTTGTGGCTTAGTCCCGGACGGCCCGTGTTCGACTCTCCATAAAGTCCTTTTTTTTTCTCTTTCGAACTGGGCATTATGAAAATGATGTACATTTTTTTCGTTCGTCAAAAATTCTTACGTTTAATTTTAAAAAAATGTATATCGAACCGTGTCAGTGTGAAAACGTAAGCTTACGGCAATATTGCGTTACGCGTTACTCTTCTTCTCGGCTTGGCTCTTAGGAGCCTTTGATTAGACATAATTTCAAGCTTATGTTTCTCCGTAAAAGCACTCAAATCACTCGGGAATCAATGCTGCAATGAGTTAAAGGCGCCACGAGTTCAAGCCGTGTACAGCTTCTTGTTTAGTGAAGGTTCACCTTGTGGCCCAGCTCCAGGGAAAATGACATTACAATTATTCCTGGAATTGTCGGAGAGTATTTTTACTCTTAAAAACTAAGAGGTTCCGATAGGAGCAGGTAAGACAATTAAAATCCTGTGTTTTGATTAAAGCTATGTCTACACTATACCGGATAGCTCTTTGCGTCGGCACGAAAACCATACCGGATGGGCCTTTCGTTCACACATGAAACGCTAGTTTCGGAACGCTTTTTGTTTAGGAACGCTGCTGCGACGCGGCGCTCGTGAAAGTGAATCGTCATATATCGGATAGATTCTCGTGCCACTCTCTGGGGGCAGTGTGAACAGGCAATCGAACCGAACCGTAGCTGAAGTCAACAACTAGGAGTGAGGATATGAAACCCACTGAAAACGAAGTAAATATCAAGTTCTGGGTTCGTTTCTGTTCACAGCAGGTCGGAGTATTTTTCATGTCGACATGATAAGCTATCCGGTATATTGTGAACATAACCTAAATGTAATGTAAGGGTTAAGAACTGGGGATTCCTGGACCAAGGCAAACCGCGTCAGATTCTCCTTTTTGTACTTGTGCTCACTTGCAATTGTTGCGACACAAGATTTTCTTGCAGTATTTAATAGCGTGGAACCTCTTCGAGCAAATCAATTGTTGGCGACCATGTAACCAAACGGTTATGGATCCGTTACAGTCTTATTATTCCATCTATAAAAAAGTACTGACGCGCGCGAGCGCCATACAAGATTGCAAATACTTTAAATCCCGTATGATATATTCTGAATTTATGTTTATCAGATTGATTTGTTCGGATGTTATCCAGTATGACCTACTTATAAAGTGAGACGCACATGCACGGACCCCCTTGTTGGCAACTTGTAAATATCTAATGTTTCAAACTATAAATATCACAATTCTCAGATACTTTTTTCTGCTTAAAGTCGTATTGTCGTCAAAAAATTCTAATGCCTAATTCTAATGATTCATAATATAAAAAGTTGAAAGGCATTATATTAGCATCAATATGATAAATAATGGAACGGTATGCTCGCAACATTTCGCAAAGTACATAAAGCGGATTACTCGTTTTTGTAGTGTTACAATTTTATTTAGATAAAACTTACAGGCCTGACCCCAGACAGTTAATCCATAAGTTATATGAGGAACAATTAACGACTGATAAATATTTAAAAGGGTATGCAAAGGTACAGAATGTCTTAATTTAGCTATTATGCCGATTGTTTTACTAATTTTTAGAGCAATATAATCAACATGGTTCTTCCAAGAAAGGTTGCTATTAATAAGAACTCCAAGATATCAAATATAGTAATTTTAGGTTTAAAAGTTAATTTCTTCTGAAAAGGATGAAATATATACATAGTTCGATTTTTTTATATTAAGACGCAATTTATTGGAGGTTAACCAGTCATGTAATTTACGTAGTTCAGCATTGACAACTTGTTCTAGAGACTTAAGATTTTTATCAGTGCAAAGAATATTTGTGTCCTCAGCAAAACGATAAAAATTTAGTATATCAGAACATGTATATATATATATATATATATCAATAATGTATAAAAAAGTAGTGGGCCTAATACAGATCCTTGAGAAACACCGCAATGAGTTTTAATTCTTTCTGAAATATAAGGACCTATTTGTGTCGTTTGTGTTCGATCTTGGAGATAAGACGAAACCCATTTATTTATTACTCCGCGAAAACCGTAGTGGTCAAGTTTATTAAGTAAAATAGCATGATCAACTGTGTCAAAATCTTTCTTTAGGCCAATAAAGACACCGCATGGGTATGGAGTGTTTTCACATGACGTCACGGCAGCCATGTTGGTGTCCCAAAACAATAAAACGGCGGCCATATTGGTGTCCCAAGCTAATCCTGGGGGGATTGAACTCCTTTCTAATGCAAACACTTTGTTTTGTTTAAATAAATTAACATAGCTGCAGACCACGTGAGTGAAAACACTCTATAGACGTTTGTCCATATTAGTCTGAGTAGTATTTACTATATCAATGATTGCATGTTGAGTTGAATGCGATTCTCGAAAGCCATATTGGGAGGAATACATTATCTCATTTTCATTTATAAAAGATTTCATTCTTTTATACATCGCTTTTTCAAAAATTATGTTGAAGTTTGATAATAAAGATATTGGTCTATAGTTGTGCGAAACAGTCTCGTCATCTGATTTATATATCGGTATAATTTTTGACATTTTTAACTTGGAAGGATATACACCGAGTGTAATAGACATGTTACATATTTCCGCTATAATATCATTTATAATATTACTTGCATTTTTTAGTAATCTTGCAGGACAAGAATAAAGACCATGGTATTTATTGTTTGGAATAGACAATATTTCCAATTTAATTTCAGCTGGGGTGACCTGTTGGAAGCAAAAAGATGATTCAGGAGATTTAGATTAATCGAAGAAGTCAGTATAGGGTGTTTTGTTGGTGGTAATTGATTCGCTAATTAACACCCTACTGTTGCAAAATGCTTGTTAAGAACATTGGGTATTCGAGTAAGATCATTGGTGACATTATTATTTTGGGATCCTTAAGTGCGCTAACTGATTTACTCATTTTGGTTTTTCGATTTAATAACTCATTTATTCCATTCCAAGTTTTTTCATATTAGATAAGTTTACGTTACAGTATTCAAGATAATGTTGTTTTTTGCTAATTCGCGTTAAGCTGCAGATTTTATTTCTATAAATTTATATTTAGTGTCATTGCCAGACATATATAGCTTGTTTTTAATGTTAATTGATGTTCTTATTCCTTTTGCTATCCGTGGTTTAGAGAGTTGTTTTGACTTTCGGTGTGAAATTATTTTCATAGGTGCATGCTTGTTAATAATTTTATTGAATTTATTACAAAAAGAAGAGAATACCTTATCCACGTCATTAGCTTCAATACAGATAATACTACTCCAATCAACTTGGGAGAGGTCATCACTAAAACGGTCTACTGAAACCGTGAGAAATCGCGCAATTTGGTTGCTTTAACTTTGGGTTTATCTCTGGCTGATTTCATAATACAGAATTGAGACAAGTGATCGCTAATATCAGAGATTAAATTTCCACTAATTATAACTTGGTCAGGATTATTAACAAAAATGTTATCAATGAGAGTGGCAGAATTATTACAGACACGTGTTGGTTTATCAATAGTAGGAATGAGATAACAGCTTTGGAGAGACAATAAAAAGTCGTGACTATACTGAGAGGACTCAGGTTTCAATAGGTCGATGTTATAATCTCCTAAAATGTAGATTTGCTTTCCAGTCGAAGTTAATTTTTCCACAGTTTCTTCAAAATAACGTTGAAAACAATCCACAGAGCTGTGCTGTCTGTATATAACACCGCAGATAGTGTTTTTCTTTTGGACCATATAAATCTCTATCCACAATGCTTGAAATGCTTCATTTGAGGTGCTTTCTAAAATTGTACAGTTCAGTGTTTCATCAATAAACATTCCGACACCTCCAGAAGCTAGATGCGTTGGAGTGTATTCAAATTCGTAGCCTGGTATTTTTGGCCAGGAAACATCAGAATTTAAATTGGTAATTGTAGTTTCCGTAATTCCGATGATAATATATATAGATAGCCCAAGCCTAACACGCGTCGCACTTTGAACAAGCTTAACTAAGGTGAAACTTAACTAAGGTGAAAGGTTGGAAGCACAAGAATTAAGATTGACGAACGGGCTATTTTCAATTTTAGCAATTCTCAAAAACAGTAAGCTTATTACGCGACCGTCTGCACAGTAAATTTTTATAGACCGTACAAAAGTTCACAAAAACAACTTTTCTCTGTCTAGAATAACTAGTACCACTAGTTTCCGAATAAAATACAGTTTTTGTTTGTCAAAAATTGCCCGAGAAACTGATTTGAAAATCAAAAATTGCAAAAATACACAAACATATTTGCATAAGGCGATGCGAGTGAAGATAGAACTGTACTATAAAACCAGTCTTGTTTTGTTTACATAAAATCGCTTTTCAAACTATCTAATGAATGAACAAACACATAAAAATGGACAACATAATCTTCTTTCGAAAAAAAATTATTCAAATCTCCATTAGTTTACGTTTAAAAGCAAAACGCGTACCATTGAATTATAGCTCATAGAGTTCAAGCTTTCTTCGATGAAATTCAAGAGATCGATACAACTGAATTTAAGCACGTTTTAAAATCAATTCTCCAAAACTAACAATAACACCAATAAAAAGACACTCACATATTGATATCAACATAAATTCTCATCGAAAACTGTAATCTGTTTTACCTTTATGACCCTCGCTTGCTTGGAAATTCAAATCTCCGCTTCTGGTTCTGAAATCCGTAGAAAACAATCCAGTCTCCCGCATTTGATAAAAACGTAATACATGAAGTTCCTCGAAGCAAGATTTTATCCATGAAAGCTCGTCTTTGTCCACTAAAGCGGCTTCTAAGCATCCCTTAATTAGTATCCTTGTCTTGAGTAGCAAACCGCGAAATATTCAGGGAAATAACGCCTTTAATTTAAACGGTTTTCTCCGCTTAGTAAATTCACAGCAAAACATCAAAGTGTTTTTCTAGCTGACGTGACATTCGGCCGTGTAACCGCGCGAAAAACAAAGCCTCGCTTTGGTTTCAACATGACGCCGTATGCGCATGTTTTGCGACGTCATACGCGCCCGCGAACTAGTCCTGCGCAGTCCGGTCCAGTGCGACAGCGGGCGGAGGGCACACACGCCCGCGGACGGAGGGCACACGCGCGCCCGCGAAACATTCCGCTAGCCATGACCATGAAAAATGAAGGGCATAGGTTCTGGTTCTATGAGTATGGGGCTGCGCAGCCAGGCCTTCGGCCTGGCAAGTGCTCCGCTATTAAAATGAAAGTTAAGTTCGTCTAGAAGATGGGTTTGAAGATTTTCTAAATTACGGTTCAGGCTTTCTACCTTATCATGAAAAATCGAGAAACTATTATCGATTTCGTCTTTCGATAATTTGCTTTTCATTTCATAAAAAAGTTTGTGGAGAGAAGTATCTGCTATGTATGCACAGATTAAATTGATTATTATTTGAGCTTAAGTTTTCATCTAATCTTGTATTCAAATTAAATAAATCAAAATCATATAAGCTAGGTAGCTTATCTAAATTTGTTTTAGGCTATCTGGTGAGATAATTATTATTAAACTGACCGTGAAAAGATGCTAGGTCTGTAGATTGTTTTGTCTGAGGCGGAGAAGTGCAATCATCAATTTCTCTCAGCGTCAGGTTAGCCAAATCCTCCGTTGATTCCAATCTGATTACTCGAGAGCTGTCAGTCTTGCGCAGGAAGATTGCAGAATATTTTGCCCAACAGTACTTGTAATTATAGCTCGTCTGGTGTGTCTTCGCTAGATAACGCAATTCTTGTAGGCGTGGACTCAGATGGCTGAATATCGCAACTCGATCAATTACAGTTTGGGACGATGAACCAAGGTCATCCGCTGTCAGTTGATTCGTATTGTTCCTGGCTGCCAAGACTTTGTCACGAGCCATTGGTCTTACAGATTTACAAATTGTTGCGTCAGGCTGCTGTTGATGGCCTTGACTCGAGTTTCTTCGACAACTCTATGGGCTATGTCGATATCAGATAACGATATATCAACTCCTATTCCAGTAAAGACTTTTTGGGATAGGTTCGCGGTTCCCTCGGCCGTTTCCCTTTCGCTTGTTTGAAGTATTCCGACTATCTTTAAGTTGTATTGATAACTGTATATCTGCATTTCCTCAATCACTTTGATTATCTTTTCAAGATTAGCCGTAATAATGTTCAGTCTATCTTCGAGGTTTTTGAATTCGAGACTCGTTCCTTTATTTGATTACGTCAGCTCGTCGTAGCTATCACTCAGAAATTGAACATCTTGTTCTTTCGGTAGATGGTTTATAGCTGCCGAGGCTGTCTTGTCAACTTCCGCCATCCTTTAAAAGCTTTCTTAAAGTGTCTATAACCGCAGAAAGTTTTTTCATTAAAATAAATCTCTGAATTAAACTGAGTAAAATTTCGCAAACAAATTTGCTTTTGCTTAAAACCTCGATTTTGGACGAATTTTCAAAGTCTACGAAAATCACAAAAATTAAAATCATTACCGAATCGCAGAATCATTCGAAAAAGTCTGGGTCTAGCGCAATATGTGACGTCATTCCAGGATATCGTTCGCTCTCGACCATCGAAGACAGTCTCGCTGCGGTCAGGAACACAAAAATGCCTAAGAGTTGTGTAGTATTTGGCTGTAGCAACCCTCCAAACAAAAAAGAAGGCATTGCTCTCCACCCAATACCTTTTTGTCTTAAAGAATAAATAATAAATAATAATCACTTTATTTAAGTGTCAAGGTATTTAGCGCGCGAGCACTAATTGGGGACACTAAATAAAGAAACAAATATTCAAATAGAACATAACATTTTAAAAATCCCAACTGGCGGGAGGCAAACCAGTTGGCTATTTTACAAGCGTGGTCGAGGAGTTGAACTCGGGTCTGCCGTGAAACAGCTCCAGCAAGTGGTCAGAGCGGGACTTGAACCCGGGACCTCGGGATTACAAGTCCGACGCCCTAACCACTCGACCACGCTGCCTCCCAGAGGCGGAGAAACGAAAAAGAAGAAAAAAGTGGGTCGATTTTGTTCGAAGCACTTCACAGATGAGGTCTTCACTGTCCGGTTTTATGAATTAACAAAAGGAAGTTTAACCGAAACTGTAGAAAGTAGAACCGAAACTGCAGTCTTGCTAGAGATTTTCTACTTAAGATTGTTTATGGAGAGTCAGATACTCGACAGCATTATAGCCACCTCGTGCCAAACCAATCGCCACGGAATAGCCAAACAGACGACACCGAGATGAAAGACGAAGGATTGAACGAACCGCTCCCAGGTTATCCAAGTTCTGAGGAAGAAACAATCAGCAATGCTCAACCACTGCGCAGAGAAAGCCGTACTGCCGCTACCGCGTGAAACGCAGGATAGAAAACAACATCACAGCAGTGAACGAAACAACGGCGACAGCAAAAGAGCTAGAAAGCGTCCATGCTCTGACGAGAAAACCACCCTGGAAATGTCGATAAACAGCTGGATAAAGGCGTCAGAGAAATCGATCGTCAAACTAGAGACACACATAGAGAATAACTCTTGCCTTAAAAGTGAGGGCAAAGATCAGGGCCGATCCAGAATTCAAGACCAACATTAACATGATTAGAAAGGAAGCAGAGCGTAAACTGCTCGGAGAATTAAAAACATTCCACTACCGAAGCGTAGAAAGGAACAAAGTGAAACTAAGAGAACTTGAGCGAAAATCATGTTTCAGTCTTGAATCTAGTGAACCTAGTACAACAAGAAATACTGATGTAACTCGAGACCGCGCTAAGAACAAACAAAACAATGTGACAGCTATTGTAGCACTGATAATGTATCACGGAATGTACAAATGTCAGCCCACAACATTCAAGCACAAAATTATGGAAACTTTAGAGAAGGCAAATAAGAATAAGTAAAGTGAATCCTATCCTTGTCTATTATCTGAGTGTACAGATAAACAGAAAATACGAAACAAGAAACACAATATGCGCCAAAATAAAGCGCCCCAGAAGGCGACAGATTAAAACTAACAAGAAGCTGTACACAGCTTGATTTCGTGGCGCATTTAACTCATTGCAGCATTGATTCCCACTCAGGTAAATTAAGGCATGGCTCGCCAGTTATTTCGCCCAAAAAGTGAGGGGGTGGTCTATCTTCTGAGGCTTTATTTGTAACAGCGTAAAACTTTGGAAGACTAAATAAGTTTGCAATTATTGTTTTCTTGGAAAGTCAATGTTATGCAAATTAGGTCACGTGACTTATTACGGCCAAAAAGTCTTTAGAAAGCTTTAAACAAAAATGGCACCACTTTATACCAATAGTCATCTATTTTTACTGTTCTTAAATGGTTTCCAAAGTAAGCAACAAAGGATCTGTGCCCGGACCTTTTGAAATATTTTATCAATTTTATAAAAAAGGCATTTTTTACTAGTTCCTAGTCCCCTCAAAGTAATTTAATTTTTCAGGATTTTATTTTGATTATCTTTAAAAAGTCCGGGCACAGAAATAATGTACCTAATAGGCAAAACATTATAATCCCAAAGACAGCTTCCGGAGAATAACCAAAACTGGTGCCATTTTGCTTAAAAGAATTTTGAGCTAAAAATAGCCATGCTTGGTCACGTGACTTACTTTGCATACGTCATGGATGTCAATATGACAACTTTGTCAGACATATTAATTTGTCAAAGTTTTACGTTTGTATAGCTTAATCCTCAGAAGATAGACCACCCCCTCACTTTTTAGGCGAAATAACTGGCGGTCCATGCCTTAATTTTCTTGAGCAAGTGATTTGAGTGCGTTTACAGAGAAAACTAAGCTTAAAATTATATCTAATCAAAGGCTCCTAAGAGCCAACCCGAGAAAAAGAAATGCTAACGCGTAACGCGTAACGCAATATTGCCGTAAGATTACGTTTTCATACTGACACAGATATATAGATAGATATATATATAGACATAGATATATATATATATATATATATATATATATATATATATATATATATATATATATATATAAAACCGAAAATGTGAGGGTCAAGAGTCCAACTCCAATGTAGCTTTGCTGGTTTATTCGCTCAACGTTTCGACCATAACGGTCTTCATCAGGAGCATCTGAGGTATATACTAACTGTTACAACATTCGAAATTTAAAAAGCTTAACGGAAAGAACACACGTGACATGCTGACGTAATAATCAGATATATATATATATATATATATATATATATATATATATATATATATATATATAATCAGGGAAAGCGGTGACGTCTTCATCGGCTATTGAGAGTGCTCAACTGGATAAACCGGAGCAATATAATATAATATATATATATATATATATATATATATATATATATATATATATATATATTAAATTAAACGTAAGGATTTTTGACGAACGAAAAAAAAGTACATCACTTTCATAATGTCCAGTTCGAAAAAAGAAAAAAAAAGGAAAAAAAAGGAGGACTTTATGGAAATTCGAACTCGGGCCGTCCGGGACTAAGCCACGAATTCAATCACTGCGCTGTCCAAGAGCACATACTAGATACGCATCAGAACGCGTGTTTTGGTTGCAAAATCCTATTAGATCGATTTTAATGTTGCACTAAAAACTCCAAATGCGAAACATCTGTAAGCTTATTGTTGTCTATATTCGTTTACATCAAATTAATTATTGTTATCGTTGGATTCACGTTGAATTCCTGTTACGAAACGTGTTCGTAACAAAGCATTTGCCCACTAAGTTTACAGCTGATGGAAGGAGCGAGTGAGTGAGTGAGTGAGTGAGAGAGTGAATTTTATTTAAACACCCTTGCCGATAACCTGTTCATCATGCTTTCACGTATACACGGGTTTAAAAGTAAGACTACACTGCATTCACTAGATTCAGTAGCTGACACTTAAGCTCGACCCGGAGCTCGATCGCTAAGCAAATGGTAAGTTTAATATATAAAACACAGAACTTGCCAGAGCAAAAATCCCACAAGAATAAGCGGCGAACACAATATCAAACGGTCCTATCCATCCATAAACGCCTTGAATGGTCTTGAAAGTGTGCAGTTGTAAGCAGTAGTTCTTTATCTTGCTTCTTGAGTACACACACAGAGAGATTTTACGGTATGTATTTCATGGCCGAAAGCCATATAGTCGTCGATATAGACTTAAATATGCGTTCATAAATTTGCATGCGCTAATGTCACACGAAAAAAAACAAAAAAAGTCAACGCCGGATTTACAACTCGTGTGCTTCGCCACGAGTAATGAGTCGAACAAACGACACATTAAGAACCTCTCCGCCATAGAACTCACAACTGATCAAATCAACTTTCTTTCAAAAGGGTTTAAGTTTATCCCAACACCCGTGACAAGAGAAAACCACAAAAGCATGAACTGATGCAAGATTTTAATCAATTCGCAAGACGAATGCGTACGCGTCTCCATCCTAATTTTTTTTTGCAAATATTTCCACTGTCCACTCTTATAATACACGATCCTCCACTTCTAATAACTTCTATATAAAAAAAAATCGAGACTTGAAATAGAAAGAAATGATCACTGGTCTTTCCTTGCAAGATTTTAATCAATTCGCAAGACGAATGCGTACGCGTCTCCATCCTAATTTTTTTTTGCAAATATTTCCACTGTCCACTCTTATAATACACGATCCTCCACTTCTAATAACTTCTATATAAAAAAAAATCGAGACTTGAAATAGAAAGAAATGATCACTGGTCTTTCCTTGCAAGATTTTAATCAATTCGCAAGACGAATGCGTACGCGTCTCCATCCTAAATTTTTTTGCAAATATTTCCACTGTCCACTCTTATAATACACGATCCTCCACTTCTAATAACTTCTATATAAAAAAAAAATCAAGACTTGAAATACAAAGAAATGATCACTGGTCTTTTCTTGCAAGATTTTAATCAATTCGCAAGACGAATGCGTACGCGTCTCCATCCTAAATTTTTTTGCAAATATTTCCACTGTCCACTCTTATAATAGACGATCCTCCACTTCTAATGTCTTCTATATAAAAAAAAAATCGAGACTTGAAATACAAAGAAATGATCACTGGTCTTTCTAAGTGGCGTATTTATCAAGCTCGTCGGCATGCCGTAGACGGTGGGTGAAGGCCAGCCTCTAATAAAACGACCGATTTATCGCACAAGACTCGATCCAGTGAAAACAGATCACTTCCTTGACTACATATCAAGGCCATGTTTCCTACAAGACGTTGCATACGGAACTCGAAAGCTAAAGCTGGATAGTTTTGGTCATGCTGTAATACCCGCAGTAATAAGAACTCTTATTCCATCGAGGATTATTGCGCAATATCTGGCTTACTGCAGTGATATTGGATTTGAAGCGGCTAGTGAAAGAACTCTATTTAGAATTTTAGAAGTCTGTCCAGCTTCCATGCAGAAGTCGTTGCATGGCCTGGATTACGTAACCACTGAAGGTGTTCAAGGATTTGAGTGTCTAGAAAGCATTACTGATACCTTACGAAATGTACAAGCTGCTCGTTTAAACTGGGAGAAAGAAACCAAGAAACAACTGACAGAATAAGTGTGAATAAAATGAACTTGAACTTGAACTTGAACTTGACGGCAAGAGATACCTCAAAGCTGACTTCAGGCTGCACGTGAGTAAGGATGAGAGGTGTGCTGACCATTACACTGTACACGCGCTCAGTAACCCTACTGATTCTTCATTTAGAGGTACTTGCAATCATGTCCATGAAATTCCTTATGATTTTTGCCGTGGAATTGAAAAGGTCATTAAGGAAATTCGAGTAAAAATAGATGATGGAGACAGTCCAAATCTGGATGCCCTAAATAAAACCCATCTAAAATTTGATAAGGCCCAAGAGGCTATTGCTTCCTGGAAGGCACACAATCTGCGCGCTGTCGACCAAGACATGGCAAAACAAGATATCATCTGTAAGCTCAACGGTAATAACTGTCTCATTGTTATGGATTGGGCGATGAAATTCTTACCACTCCACTACAGAGAGCAGATGAGGGATTTTTTTGGAAAGAGAGGGAAGAGCTGGCACGTAAGTTCAGTAATCAGGAAACAAGATGAGAACTATTCTGCAACGTGCTACGTCCATTTGTTTGAACATTGCAAACAGGACTGGTTTGCTGTTGCTTCAATAATTGAAAGTCTTTTTGGAGACCATTAAGGATGAGCATCCATCCATTACAGAAGCTTATCTGCGCTCAGACAATGGTGCCTGCTATCATAACGCACCCAGCTATTGCTGCAAGAACAAGAATAAGAATCAGACGATACGACTTTTCTGAGCCTCAGGCGGGAAAAGACATTTGTGACAGAAAAATCGCCCCTATGAAGGCGCATATCAGAAGATATGTCAAAGAGAAGCACGATGTGGTCACTGCCAGCGACATGAAGGAAGCACTCGAGTCCCACGCAGGTGTTAAGGGGTGTAAAGCAACTATAGCAGCCATAGATCCAATGAATGAAACTGGTGGGTCAAATAAACTCAAAGGAATCAGCAAGTTTAATAACTTTGAGTTCACAGAAGATGGAATTCGAGTTTGGTGTGCATATAATATAGGTCCTGGTAAACTGGTGTCATATGAAGAAATGACGTAACAACCAAAAACTGGGATGAAATTGTTGCAACCATTTGGTGCAGGTCAGCAGTCCGGAAATGTCTTATGGCCGCGTGCAGAAAAGCGAACAGCAAGAAGTGAAGTGTTTTTTCTGTGATACGCCTGGTTGCGTGCTGACCTTTGGAAGCGAAAACGAAGCCCAGGCTCACATGGATACTGGAGTACACAATCTGGTTTTAGAACGGGTAGCAGTGTATGATACCGTGAGAAGGAAATGGGCCCAGCATGTCAGCGAAGTAGTTGCAAGGACAGGCGAGTCCTCTAAATCATCACGACCAGATGACACTACTTTTTCATCGTGTAGTGAGAGTGAAGTTCCTTTACAAGGCTGGGCGCTAAAGAGCCAGAAAACGGCAAGCAAGACCTCAGAGAATGTCAAGGTATTTTTGATAGCCAAATTTAACGAAGGGCTAGTTAGTGGGCAAAAGGCTAACCTAACAGAGGTTTCAAAGGAGATGCAAAATACCAAAGGCTCGATGGGACTCCCACTTTTTTCACCAGAAGAATGGAAAACCGCACGAAAAGGAAACCAGCCATTTCTCTCGGCTGTCAGCAGTACAGAAGAGCAATGAAGCTCGAGCAAATAACAGTAGGCGAGGAGGACGGCCTTGACAATGAGGACTTAAGGACCTGGGAGGATCATTGTACTACCATGGACCTCAGAGACAGTGTATACAGTGAAGTGGATCTTGAACACCCACTCAAGTTTGAAGGTCGTGACATTTGCCTTATGGCTAAGGCCAAACAACTTAAAAACCTGAAAGTTGTGGAACTGAAGGGCATTTGTGCAAATTTTGCTTTGACAAGTACTGGGAATCGACAAAGGAAGAGTACATACATCGACAGCATAGAAGAGCTGGTAAAATCGTGTTCATGTAGCACGCTATAAGATAGGGTCAAAGTGTGGGACCAAAAAAGAATAAACCGTTTTAAAATAGCGATTTCATGACGAATTAGATTCTTAATTGTTCACAGTGTACAGTGCGACGCGCCACAAAATATCTTTTACAAGTTAGCCAATCAGGAAGCGCAAATTCAATTGACGGGCACGCCTCCTCGCGAAGTTGAGGACGGTCAAATGTAATATCGCTTCGTGTTTAAGGAGCCTGAGTGTAAAGTTAGTGATTAAATATGACGATTTTATTCACTTTGTTTTGCCACGTATCCGCAGTTACGAAAATGATTATAAGAGTTAGCTTGTGATATGGTGCAAACTTGTTTAAAATCCTGTCGGGTACATTATTTGAGTTTCTTTTAACCCTATTCAGAAAAGAGAGACTTCTGTATTGCTGCAGGAATTTTTTTGCTATTAATATACCAAGCCTTAAGTCGGGGTTTCGCAGTTGTAGGATTTGCCGGTCCCCCTCAGAAGTAAAATGGTCGATCCCTAACTTGCCTGTGACATCCGCTCTCTCTCCCCGAAGGAGGCGGATGTCACAGGCTATCCATAACTCGATGTTTATTACAGATGGTCCCCTGTGCCCCCTTGCGAAACTCTTTCACGTTACAACATCGGGCCTTCTCAAACGTCACGAAAAGTAACATTTTTTTTTCACGTTCTTGCAAAAATTGAGGAAATCTTATTCTCCTGATCATATCATTGTTTCTTTTGGGTAAAATGAGTAATGTAGAAAAAAGACGTATTTTAGAAAAAATTCTAAAATACACAGAAATGAACTCAAGCAAAAGAACATTTGATAAATAAAAATCTCAATCCCGTTTTATGGGAAAAGAAATAGCCCTATTCAGGCTTCGCGAATAAAAGTATAGGGGAAACTCATTTTATTCGCGGGGGGGGCGAAACATTTTTGTAAAATGAAACCCGAGCCCACAGGGTAATTCGACAATTATGCAAATTTTTAAAAAGTAAATAACGGTATTGTTGAAGTAGCTTGTTCCCGATAATTTCATTCCAACGCTTTGGAAAGTCAGTTGAAATATGTACTGTATTAAGATACTGTAGTTTGCTATTATTTCAAACATTCAACCCCTTAAGTTATTTGAAATCAGGTGACTACTAAAAGTCCGTGACTTTGAAGTGTGACGTGACAAATTGTTAGGTAATTTTGTTGAGAATTCGGCTAAAATGCAGATTTTATAGATCCCAAAGTTTTGTTTTGTGATACAGAAAGACGGGATGGTGATGAAGCTATTGAACTCTTTTTTTCGCAAAAAAGCCGCCACCTTTCTGAGAAAACTAGTTGTAAAAATGGGGTTGAATAAACATATAATGCAATATTGACTTTGCGTACGTGCAATCTTGAACTGAGAATGTTTTAATCAAGGCTCTGGTGGCAGAGAATAAGAGTTTATACTTCCATTTAATAGAATCCTGCAGTTAGAAGTCTTTGGGAGACGAGAAAATGTTTTACGCGTTGCATATGTCACGGTCGTCTCAAGTCGTCAAAATCAAGGGATTTTCTGACCCTACAGGCCGGTTTTTGGGTGGTGGTCGGATCTCGGAAACTAAAAGCTTTTAAAAACTAAGCATGCTGCCTTTCAACATCACTGATCGAATGTTATAAACTGGCAAAATGTGGAAGGAATCGGCGGACCCCGATTCGTGGCCTCTGCCTGGTTTTCTCAGACAGACGCTCTTAATAATAATAATTGTGGCAATAACAGAATTCTCGATTGCGAATGGTCATCCGCGCCTATTTCTTACGCAATTAGCGCGTGGTCACCTGGGTGTCCAATCACAGCTATCCAATTACAACTTTTTGTACTTGGTTAGCTGTAATTGCACAGCGCGCGTCAATCAGGTGCACTTAAAGAGAAATATCCTTGACGTTTTGAGTACAAAAAGGTCCACATAGACTTTTTAATCTCGAAAGTTTTTTGTTAATGCGAATTTCATGTCGTATAATTTAGGAGTAATCGTGGTCGTAATTTCAAAGCGTCCTCGCGCCATTTGAAATTACTCGCCTAATTACTCCCTAAATTATACTCCACTCTGTCCAATTACTATTACTACTACTACTTATAATAATAATAATAATAATAATAATAATAATAATAATCGCGCGAGCTCAATGGCCCATTTCACACTAGAAGACGAACAAATCGTCTGGACGGACAAGTCGTCCGACGATTTGTTCGTGTAATGTGAATTCTAGACGGACAACTCACCTTGTGTTGGTCATCGTAAATTCATATCTGAACGAACAAACAGACGATTTTGAAAGCAACGGGCCTGGCACTAACAGGCTTGGTTACCTTGCTTTCTATCCGCCATTTTGATTTTCCCATAAACCATCAACCCCTTTACTAGTTCCATTCCCCTTAGCGAGTACTGTGACCGAGGTACAACCATTTGGTCGTCTGGTGTGAATTTAAGTCGGACTTTGGACGACTTATCCGTCTAGACGAACAAATTGTCCTCGAAAAATCGTCTTTATAGACGGCCAAATCGACGGACAAAATCAGACGATTTTTACGTCCAAAATTTTGTTCGTCCCGTTTTCACACTAAGACGACTTGTCCGTCTGAGACGACTTGTCCGTCCAGACGATTTGTCCGTCTCTAGTGTGAAAACGGCCAATATGTTAACCAACGGTTATTCTCTTTTTAAATAGGGAGTAAACAATAGTAAGACGTTGACTGAGATGTAGATCTTCTTCTCTCTAGAAATGTATCGTAGAAACGGTCCAAAAGACCGTGGCTAAGTTAGCGTTAGACAATGAACGCGAGTGTTCTATGAGATATTGGGTCCCGAGTTAGGAATGACCGTATAAGTCGTCCGTGTTGTGGAAACAGATGATAAATGTAGTACTTTTTTAAAATACGTATATGATTTTTACATGTTATTAAACCCACCCCCACAACAAAAACGTCTTTTGTTATTAAGTTGCAGGTAGTCACCAAGTCTAGTGTGTGGCTGGCAAAAAGGAACTTTTCTTTGCAGAAGGCATCTGCTCATACATTGAACAGTTGACCATGTGATACATGAAACACGCAATCACCAGAGTTGCAAGACTTGTTTGATCCACTGGTTTTGTGTTCGTGCGCTCTCATTGGTACTATTCATGTACATTGTGTATTAGAGCGAGTGTAATACGATATAATTGCGCAAATCTTTCCATTGCTTGGCCAAAAAATATTTAAAATACTAAAATAACAACTACTACAAATAATTCAAGCAAACGTTGCAAATACGTCACGGATTCCTTAATTTCGAGGTCGGATTGCAAGTACAAGTACTGATGCGCATTTATTGTTGGCCCGTACCTAGATAAACTATTAACTCACGTAGGCGCCAAATGCACTGATCCTTTGTTCAAAGGGTTTCATTGACTTACTTAATCGTGCTGGCTAGAAACGTAAGGAATCAGTTTTGAAAAGTATCAGTTTTGCATGAAACAAGCATGACAGTGTCATTTAAAACGCTTCATAATTTTGTACCTTATAGGTATATTTTTGTACTTTGAATCACCTTATTTTAGATGAGATATTTAGTACATCGTTTATTAACGCTGGTTGTGTCTCCTTCTAAAAGCGAGACTACAATATATAATCAGTTACAATGTATTTCGAAAGTGTTTTGCACATATCAAAGTTGTTATATCAAGCGCTCTCATGTAAAAAAATTACCTTACTGTGTATTATACTGTTTTTAATAAAAAATGCTAAGGCGCATGTAAATTTTTCCATTTCTTAATCTGTTAATGCTGTGTTTAATAAATTATGAATTAAGTTTACATCTTTGAACAGGCAACGCGATGTTGTGGTGCTTATTACGCAATTAGTTTAAGGCCTTGGTCAAGGTCTTTAACCAGGAAAAATGAGGAGGAGAACGCTCCAAATTTGCCCAATTTTGCGTGCACTGGGAAAGTTATGTGTTAAACGCTGATTTAGTCGAACCAATAGCAATTGTTTAAGTACTGGCTGTTTGCTGCGACTAAATCCTGTGAAATAAAGTCTTTAGGCAAAAATTGGACGCGGATCTGCGTTTAACACACAAAATTCGCAGCGCATGCAAATAAGGTCACGTCTGGAGCTTTTTTCTTATTTTTTTGTAACAAATCCGCGATACATGCCTCCTTGGCGGCAAGCCATTCAGTCTTAAAAATAGTGATTCAGTGAAGGCACAACGCTATACAAATTATAAAGGGTTTTTTTTTTACATCAGCCACTATTTTATGAAGATTATTTTCCAAAAGACAGTGAATCTTGCAATCTTAAAAAGAGTGGAAACGTTGAGCGATGTTATGTAAATTATTTAATTTGATTTATCGTATGGGTTGATTTTTTTTATGTATATTTTATCATAAAGCAGCGAAGCAAATTCATATTGATTTATTAATTTACTAAAAACTTGGCAACAAAAGCAAAGACGATTTTTTAGTCTATAATTGGTCGTGATCGCTCAAAGTTTCTGCCATTTCCACACAACGTTTGGCTACCATCGTTACATCTTCAGTTGGTGACGCAAGGAGGTGATTCTTTTAAAGTGGCTCTGTAAGGTTTTAATAACCTTTTCGAAAAGCGCAAAGTGCAAAATTGCTGTGCATTTTTTGTTCCATCAGGGATGATAGTAAAAAACGACAGCTACATGAACCTGGGAAATGACTTATCAGCATTATTAACAACAAACAAACAAACAAACAATAAACTGACCTAAACTGCAAAATTGAAAATTTGACAATTTGACAATTCTTGGTTTTCATTGCTTACAAGATCGAAACACGAAGGCTTTAAAAAACTGGTAAAAAGAATCCAGCACTGGAGAGCAGGGTTATAGAGAAAATGAATTTCACAAAATTACAAATCTCAGTATGCATCGGTCATGTTGGTGCCCCTCTTTCGATTCAGACTATCTAACACCACGTTTTATCGTATTAGTGATGTGTGAACAGGATCCAAAAGGCAATTAAACAGTCCCGATGAAATGTCCGAAAAAGTCATCTAAATCGATATAGTTTTACGGAAAAAAATAAGACAGTTGAATCATAACAAGTTAATCTAATTAAAATTACTATTTCCAGGTAGCGCGCTTAATAAAACTTGACCTGAGTTTTTATTTAATTATCTGACTGGACACCTATTAGAACATAAGGCCAATAGATATATAAATAATTCTGTGATCATAAATATTTATACTAACAAGGTGTTGCTCAGTGAAATATGGATAAGCTAAAATTTATATGAAATAAAAAACTGGTATGATCTCGGAAAGATATGAAGGCTTTTACGCTAAAAATAAGTAAAATATAAGAATGGACATTTTCCAGGAAGTATTGTCACGAAATGCCAACCTGAAGTAGGAGTCCGATAATAAACCAATTGACCTTGAGGTAAATCATCATTTAGTGAATTAATTTCTCTTTGAAGTACCGAGTGATAATTATCGCAAAGCATCTGCTCTGTACCAAAATCACAGCAAAGAAAATTTTATTTGATCACTACGAAAGAACATCCACAAGATATAAGTTAAGAGCGAGTTAACAACATTTTTAAATGCCCAAGATTATATAGTTCTGAATGCATATATTTTCAACAACAAAAGCAAGTGTCCCCTAATTTTTAAGCATAGTACTAAATATACATATGTGACGTTTCATTGCTTGCATTTTTATTGTTTTACAAAGGATAGTTTCGACCGTAAAAAATGTGTTGCTTTGGCGATTTTTATAAATTTTATTGCATCAAAATGCTCAGGAAAGATTAGAAATGATTTATTTGATTTGTAATTTTGAATGAGTTGTGAAAAATAATTAAAGGGAAAATAAATTAAAAAGACGTGTTTTTGTGGTCTGTATAACGTTATTTTCATTTCGTAAAAAGTTGAAACTGGATTCAGTAGTGGGGACAAAAACTCGGTTTTGATTTGAAACCAGACATAGGGTTTTATTCTGGGCTGTAATTACTATTTAAGTGTTCATAGACTTTTTTTCTGCCAACACATGATGTAGCACAAGCTAGAAGCAAACAAAAAGAAAATTGATTTTTTTATTTAATCTAACAGTTGAAACATTGCTGTTAAAGGGGATATGTCGCGAGATGTCACGCAAGCTACAATCGTCCGGTGGCTGTTTTTCAAGTTTACGCCATCGTCGTCGAATCCATTCAATCCTGCAGTGCTGTGTTCACCAAATGGTCTCAGATTTTTCACATATGTAAATAATCTATTTGTCTTGATTTTGGCCCGGTTATTTTTCCGATTCTAAAATCGTACGGCTAAATATCTCAATGTGTGCGAGCAGCGATAGAAATCAGTTGACCATGGAATGTCATGGACGAAGGTTCTTCTTCTCTGTTGGCTACATATAGTACATTTCAGCATATTAACATGGTACCAGACTCTTCGCTTTGTATTTCTTTACCGCCACAGACAAACCTAACATTTTTCTGATTTTGTTTCGCTTGAGAAAAGAGCGATGAAATTGATGGACTTAAATCAAAACAAGCACTTAGCTCTTGTATACGTGAACACTGGTTCCGTTTCGAGTCCTGTTTCGTATCAGTGAACAAAAGAATTTTGACAGATAAAAGTGTAAATTAAAGTTACTAAAATTAGGCGAAACCTCGCGACACAGCCCCTTTAAACTCGACAAAAACATATATAGTCACTAGTAAGAGCATGGAGTAAAGCAATTATTCTTTGTACTCCAAATTGTTGAATTTATTTAACGACTTGCTCCAATAAGGATAAAAAGCAACTCGTTTGTGAAAAGAAAATTGGCGATATCTATTTGCGCTACAAACAAGAATTGTTTTGGCTGAAGAAGGTTTAGTTAGAGGCAACATGGCAAGGTATAAAACTGTTTAAGGAAAGATTGAATTGGAATGAAATAAAAAACGTTCCAAAACCGAATCGCTAGTAATCAGTTATATAAATCTTTTTAATTCCGTGCTAAAAAATGTTCACAGTGATTTATAACTTGCCATGTTGCTTTTAACGTTATTTCGAATACTATGTACACACCGACTCGTGCAAGAAATTGAAAATACTACAAGGTTATCGGATCGGATATTTTTCAATCAAAATTTTGTTTGAACACGACACCGGGCATTTTACTATGCTTGGCTTAAAGGGACACCGTCACCTATTTTTAGTATCACTTTGAAAAGCCAAAAAACATATTTGTTTTAATGGAAACCTTAAAACAATGGTCCAGTTTTGTTAACAAATACTCTACCAGTGCAGAGAAACTAGTATTCGTTATCTTTGGCTGCGGATGGCCAGGATGGAAATGAATTGCAACTTGAAAAAATTGGCCAAGTTTTTCAAGTTCCTCCTAAGTGTCGTGGGAAAATCGCAGAAAAGCTTATTATGGTTTGTTCTTCCATGAAGAAATCATTGATATTATCTTCTTGGTGTTCTACAAGCAATGTTATGATTGAGCAAAGGTACTATGTCATATATTTAGTGTGTTTTGACCAAAATACAGCAAAATCTGCGTGACAATGCCTCTTACAGGTTTTTTCTAAGGGAAGTTTGGAATTTTTTCACATTTTTTTTTGCACGTTTGGGGTGTTTTATTGGCGGGAATTTCTTCAGGAAATTATTGTTCGGGGGAAACGCTGTGCAAATTTTTCTCGATTTTCCCGCCAAAAGACTTAGTGGCTGCGGTCACATCTACGACGTAACTAAAGTTTAACTTAAGTTAGTCTCAAGTTGTGTGACGTCATACCTAACTGTAGTTAGTGCTTTCGGTCGACTTTGCGGTCACACCACGCAGTTAACTACAGTTAGTTCTATGTATCCTGTGGATGACGCCAGAATTAAAAGAGGTTCGTGACGGCCCTTATTGTTGATTCGTGAAATGTCAACATGGTTGACCGACATAAAGTGTGTCTAGTTTTTCTTCTTAGTTTTTTCGTGCGGAGAAAAATAAGAAATAAGCTGAGAATTTTAACGGATGCTCGACGCCGGGTACACGTGTTGCTACCTTGAAATTTTCTAACTGTAGTTACAGAGAACAGAGAAGCGGTCACATTACCGAAATAGCTAACTATAGTTATCCCCGTCTTAACTATGGTTAGTAGCCCAGATGTGACCGCAGCCAGTATACAGGAAGAATTTTTCTTGACACTTTTTTAATGACTTAATCGAATTCAATTAACTAAATAAGATACTTAGAAAGAGAAGGTAAATAAAAAAAAACATTTGTGTTTACACTATTATATTGCAAGTGAAAAAATTGACATAGTGGTAGTTGTGAAAATCGTATCTTAATTATTGCAAAAAAACTTTCTTGAAAATAAGTCGTCTTGGTACTCTTTTTTTTAGAAAAAATGTCGCAATGGATTGTAATACTTAGCTTATAAGACAGAAAGTGGTTAAATTTCAATTTCAATCCTTTTAACAGTGCGAATCGCTTTTGTTGGAGTAACATTGAATGAACAAAGCATCCGCGACTCTTTGTCACTCGACGTTTATAGTATCGATTTGCACTCTAAAAAGTTTTGATTTCTCTACGCCATTCAAGTCGCTTTGACTCGCTGAAAAACGTTGAAAATTTTTCACTGTTGTGTGCTGAAACTAGGCTTTTTGCTTAGATCTACATGTAACTGTCAACTGAGTTCCAAATTTAGCACGTTCACCCTGTCAGACCTCTTACCAATCTTCTAACTGCTTTACAGATTTTCGAAAAATCTTGATCTTAAATCTATTTTCTCTACCTCTTGTTATTGTTCTTTGATTCTTTCTTGGGGAATTGTAATATCAGACATCAGACATTAACCATGATGCACAGCAGGCGTTGTCCTGTAGAAAAATCAAAGGAAAATGAGCAACTATAGCTACATTAAAATTCACTATCATACATACAAGATATGGTACTTTGTGATGCCGAAGGCAAGTGAACGTATAAATAATTGCGGCGGAACAGTCCACAAATTTGGCCGTCACAGAGGTTACGGTCAATACCGCAATGCTCAATTGTAAACGGTTTCTAAAGATCGAAACGCGTATTAAGGTGACTCGCTTGAAATGCAAAATGCGCTCATCTGTGACCTGGATGCAATTTCGCAACGGCAAACGTTTGGTTATAACTTCTTTGTTTTTTACTCTATAATTGTAATAATTCGTTTTGTATCTCCTAGTTGAATGAAGCATAGATTATTTAATATAAACCGATTTTCTTCGAAATAAATACAGGAGTCAAAATCTGGATTTGCGCAAATCCCTCATTTCATATTGAGGCCCTCCTAGAAAAAGAAATGGTCCGTTTTATTTGGCTCAAAATTTGCGAATCGACTTCCTTTGATATAGTGTAGAATGTGGCCAAGTTACAAAATGTTTTAGGAGCAAAATAATATATAATTTCTGTAAAATTAAGACGAGAGAAATATTACATATTTAGCGCGTTTTCGCCATGTGTTTTGGTCTAAAGACTGAGTCAGTAAATTTTAAAGGTTTGTAGCATTCGCAATCGAACTTGCTGTAAGGTATGACGCATGCCTATACGTATACAACATATTCTTGGTGTTGAGTGTCCATGATTATTATTTTTTGAGGCGCAATAAATATTTATTTCACCTCGGGTGGAAATAAGCTCCTAAGTTAACGGCTTTTCTGTTGCAGCGTTACGGTTCCGACGAATTTTTTGTAACTTGGCCACATTCTAGACTATATCAAAGGAAGTCGATTCGTAAATTTTGAGCCAAATAAAACATACCGATTTTTTTCTAGGAGGGCCTTAATATGAATTGAGAGGTTCGCGCAAATCCAGATTTGGGCTCGTATTTATTTCGAAGAAAATCGGTTCATCTTTATTAATCCATGCTTAGTTCAACTAGGAGATACAAAAATAATTATTGCAATAGAATAAAAATCAAAGAAACTGTGACCAAAAGTTTGCCGTTGGGAAGTTGCATCCAGCTCACAGATTAGTGCATTTTGCATTTCGAGCGAGTCACCTTAAACTAGGCAACAAAAGCAAAGACATTTTTTTATAGTCTAGAATTGGTCGTGATCGCTCAAGGTTTCTGCCATTAACACACACATATAAAATCACAAAGCTCAGAACCTTTGGTTACCATAGTTACATTTTCAGTTGGTGACTGGGCAAGGAGGTGATTCTTTTAAGGTGGCTCTGTAAGGGTTAATACCCTTTAGAAAAGCGCATAGTGCAAATAGCTGTGCATTTTTTCAATCATATATGACGGTAAAAAGATAACGACAGGTACATGAACCTGACAAATGACTTATCAACATTAACAGAACAAAAAAAAACGATAGACTGAACAAAAAGGCAAATTTGACTTACAATTCTTGGTTTTCATTGCTTCCCATTAATCAAAGATCCAAGCACAAAGGCATTAAAAATAGGTAAACAGAAACCATTTTTTTTTAAAGAATCCGGCTCTGCAGTAGTTTTAAAAACTATTAGGATGAGACATTTATAATGCTGTAGTTCCTGAGCATTGAAAAGAAACGCATAAATACTGCCGTTTTTAAAATATGCTTTATTTCTAAAAGGAAGCACTGATTGAATGTGAACATTTTCCACGACGATTTATCTCACTAATGATTAAAATATATAAAACGAAGAGCTTTTAAGTTTTATAATTTTTATGTCACAGGAAAACCAGCAATAGAAAGACGGACAGAAGAAAATTACACTGACACACGGATCGCAAAGGGACAACCACAACAACAAGAGACTTAATAACCTTGGCATCAACTGACGATATACCATCCACATGACTCTTACTTCCGTTCAGGTTGTCGACTTGTCAGTCAATATTAACAACAATTCTTTTCAGAACTACACTGATATATACAACAACAGCTAGATCGAACTCGACATACTAACACAACTTTGTTGACAAATACGTATGGTGAAACATTCTAAAATTAGATTTGCATCAAATTAGATTCGCATCAAAGCATCAAATTAGATTCGCATCAAAGCGTCAAAATGCATGAAACTCATAACAAGACGAAATTGTTCCTGATGTTTTAGATTGTACACGACAAGTTTGACAGTGCCGCCTTAATAGATTCAGCTTTGCATCACGTCACTGACTGATTGGTTGGTTGGTTGATTGATTAATTAATTAGTTTTCAACAAGAGAACAAACGTTTTCAAGACAAACAACATTTTCAAGTTGAATTTGCTCTTTTAAATCCAAAAAAAGAAGATTGTTTATCGTTTATTTGATTAAGCTTAGGGTTATTTTGGGTGGAAAGAATCTCTGTGAAGATTTCAGTTTTGAACGCCTCTCTTCTCTTGTCGTCTTGGTACCTTTATAAACCCTCATGTCTGGTTCGGGGAAGGTGTGTATTTCTAGTTAATTGGGCCAGCTATACAGGCCACAAAAACACAACAACGATTTCGTTTTACAAACAATCTAGAAATGAACTGAGCAATATAGTTTGAAGATTTTGAGAACATTTCGAATGATTATGAATTCGGTCTATCTTGTCTTAAGTACTTTTCCGTTATAAATTAGCGTTTTTTCAAATTGGTAAAAGCGTAAGATGGCTCAGGGGCGTAGTTAGGGGGGATCCTAGAGTGCCCGTTGCCCCCCCCCCCCCCCCCCCCCTCGTGGTAAGATAAGTTTAGTAAAGCACAGTGTGGACGTCGACATGACAATATGGTAAGTACCCTGGCTGTGACTCGGCGTGACCCCCACCCTCCCCCCTTTGAAAAATCCTAGCTACGCCCATGTGGCTCGTAATATTTATTGAACGGAGGTTACATGTCATATAAGTCAATTTTTTCATGTTATAATTGGAGTCTGTCGTTCATGTTAAAATTAACTGCATAATATAATTTGAAGATTTTAAGAACATTTCAAATGATTATAAATTCGGTCTGTCCTATACACACTTACGACGTAAGCATGAAAGCGAGGCCTAAGGGCCACATCGCAATTAAAAAGGCAGAAGCGAAGCCTATAACTACGATAAAAATTCTCTGACAAATGTTGCGTCGCTGCGCTTTGTAATAATCGTTCCGATAATAGGAAAGACTTGACTTTTCATGCATTTCCGAAGGATCCTCACCGAAGGTTAGTTTTTCCGCCGTCCACTTTTCAACTGACTTTCATTTACTATATCTGCTCCAGGAATATCTTCTGGGGTTAATTTTTAATCTCTAAATCACAAATCGCTCTTGTTTCCGCTGCCATATTTACTTTTTTTTAAGTTTGCGGTAAGTTTGGTGGCCCTTAGGCCTCGCTTTCATGTTTACGTCGTAAGTGTGTATCTCATAAGTTTCATTTTAAATTAGCGTTATTTCAAGTTGGTACAAACAATACATAAGATAGCTCGCCACATTTACTGAAGCAGAGGTTCGATTTCTTAAGTCGATATGTTTTGAATCTGTAAGCTTTAATTTTCACGTTATAATTGATATGATAATCCAGAAAAATAAACGCTATAACGCGTAAAGTTTGAATAATTCACGGAACACGAGGGAATTTTAAAGCATCTCGAGGCTACACGCCTGAAACTAGGAAGTGTCTTTTGTATATTTACTGCATTTTATATCACACTGAGAAAGAAGGAAAAACAAATTAGTACATTTTTCATAAGTCAAACAACTTGAAGCAACATCTTAAAATTAAAAATAGGAAAGTAAGCATTCGACAATGTGCAATTTCTGGTACACTGGATAAAATATTTGAGGATTGGATTAAATGATAACTTTTAAATCCTTTACTAAATCCCATTAGAAACGGCAACATAAGAGGCAAATAAATTTCACAATACCTCAGTGTTAAGACCGTGAAAAAGGCGGGAACGTACGCGAGACCGATAGGTTTTCGCCCTGATTGTGCCACGTTTATATTTTTATTTGTTAGGAAATCGATTCTTTTACCAAGAAAATAATACATCGTTCTCAACGGTTACAACTATGACGAGAAGTCTTTTAAAACGGTAGATTTCAACAATGTTCTAAAAACAGAAACGTAGTTCCAAAAGATTTGTGTTATAAACAGGAACAATATCCGCGACAAGAAATCATGAAAAAAAAAAACGTTCTTGAAAGTATCAAAGCTGATGTAGCGGTATTAACTAAGTTTACTTGCAGAAATTAGAGAGTTAATAATAGGATAAAAATACTGCAAAAAGGATCGAAAAGGCTCTTTTTTACGACGGGTAATACATGCACCCTTTGAAAATAATTATCGGGAGAATACTCCATGTGTGAAATTTTCTCGTCTCTTATGTTTTTTTATTTAATGTAATTTAGCTAAATCATTTACAAGTTATCCAATCGTCAATTGTTTTGTACAATGTAGTCGACTTTGTGGAAAGTTGCTGATTTGAAAAGTTGTATAATTTAAAGATTCAGAACAAAAATTACAGAAATCAGTTAAAACGCTAACATGTCTAAAATTCGAATTATATAAAGGAAGTCTAGCCTCGAGCTAACTTATCATAGACTGATTACGTCATATATATTTATATATATATATATATATATATATATATATATATTTTTTTTTTTTTTTTTTTTAACCTTTGAACCATTTTTAAAAATTATTTTTGAAAGATTTAGCTAAGTTTCTGTTACCAAACTGGCCTACAACTCTTGAGATCTTGGGACAAAGTTATATGCTGGTTTGTTTAGGTTTTCTAATTTGAATCAATAAATGATGTGACGGTTTGGCCATTTCACACAATGGAGATCTCAATTAAGTTTATTATTGAAGCAAATTTATTTTCAAAGACTTGTTGTGTCTCTTCGACAACTGTCTTGTAAATTTATGATTTAAAATTTAAAGTAACGTACCCTTCCGGAAACAACGTAAAAACGAGACTTATTTGTTTGAATGTTTTCCTTAAAGGAAACCTCCATTGTCAATTAACGTTAAATTGTTGAAAATAAAGTCGAAATTTCGATTATTTTATACCAAATAGATAAGAATATCGTCTATTTTAGCCTTTAAATTTCCCGCACACCGCCAATGTTAAGAATCGACATTCTTTTGTATAAAATAGACAACCGTATGACGTCATAAATATTCAAAATTGCGGCGCGCGGGAAATGTAAAAGTGAAAATCTGCGATATTATTATCCATTGTTTTGTACACTAAAATTGTATTTGGACTTCATTTCCAACAATTTAATGTCAATTTGTTATAACGATGGAGGTTCCCTTTAAAAAAGACTAAGGATGGCAAACCATCACTAAATTGTCCTCAAAAGCTTGAGATCTTTTGTTTTTGTATTTTAATAACTTTTTTTTTCATTCCATTCCATTAAAGTTCGATTACAATTAACACACTCACACAGGTTCGATTACAATTAACACACACACAATACACACATTACATTCACAAAGACAGTACCGATATAAAGTAATCCATTTAACAATATCAGCAATTGCATGTCAAGTGCCAACATTTATGATCAGTTTTTGTTGTTACAATATTTACGCCATTTTCTTAAATGAATGGACATTTTGTTTCGCGATTTAGCAATGATAGTTTCTATTTGATAAACCTTATTGAGTCTTGCCAGGAAAACTCTAAGACCAGGGTTTGTTTTGGTGCGTCTACAATTATAGATATACTGTTTACCAACCAACAAAATATGATTCATGAAAAGCTTGTCTTCACATTCCTGTATACCAAAGCTTGAGATCTTGACACAAAGAATATATATTAGTTATTTGCTTTTTCGTTTAGGCTTTCTAATTTGACTTGATAAGTGATTGGATGTCTATGAGGTTTTGGCCATTTTACACAATGAAGATCTGAATGAGATAAAATTACATTTATAGTTGAAACAAATTTACCAAAGCTTGACTTTTTTCCTCGATAACTGACTATCTTTTGAATATTTTACTTGAAACAAGGCAAAGGACGTTTAATCATAAATAACATTTTCTCATATGAATCGATAACTATTGTGTTTTTTTGGTTACTATACAAATGAACAGATCTATAACAGTCGAATTGCTTGCGATTTAAAATTAGTAGTTATATTTGAGGCTAAGAACGTTTCTGTTGTAAGAAAGACAGTAAAGAACACTAAACATGAACTTTCAGATCAGACTGAGGCAAATGGTTTGTTTAATGTTAACTGCTCAAAACCAGTTATTTTAGCGTTTTACAATCTTAATGATTTTCATTTTCACACCGACAAGGATAGTTTACGACGGTAAAAATTGAGTTGCTTTGGCGATTATTATAAATTTTATTGCATCGAAATGCTCAGGAAAGATTAAAAATTATTTATTTGATTTGTAATTTTAAATGAGTTTTGAAAAATATTTTAGTTGTTCGTTTAATTAAAGGGTAATGAATTAAAAAAAAAACAAGTATGTGAAATTGTCACCACTAACTAGTTTTGAATTGAAGTTTGGCAAGATATATTGTCTGATAAAATCGATATTACCATGACGACGATAAACAAGAAAATTAGAAACCAGTAAAAGTGAAATTTAGCGCGTTTAAGATTTCGAATTGAAAATCCCACATAGACATCTTAAAATATGGTATATGGCATATATATTTTGGAAGAATAAAATAATTATGTATGTTTGATTTTAAACAAATCGCAATAACCGCCGCCCGGTTAGCTCAGTGGTAGAGATCCGGTCTGCTAAGCGGGAGGTCGTTGGTTCAAACCTCGACTCCGAGTAGTCGCCAGTCGCTAAGTCTTCTGGGTAATATATTCAAGATGGCGGGTAGTTGAGAACTCACTATAGGTGATCAAAAGTCAACAAAAGACTCGCTTAAAAAGATGGCATCTTTCACATCACTGTTGCACCCGATAAATGAGCCACTCCTTCTCGAAGTTACTGGGACAATTTATAAGCTTGAAAATTATGCCGAGCAGAATGGTTTAACCGTTCTCAACAAAAATATGCGTTACGAAAGCCAAGGAGGGACTTCAGACTTTCGACTTTCGACTTTCGACTTTCGACTTCAGACTTCAGACTTCAGACTTCAGACTTCAGACTTCAGACTTCAGACTTCGCCCTCGGGCATTAATTTTTTGTTTCCTTTTGCTTTTGAAGACTGAAAAGTTCCTTTTCTTAGTGATTTTAGATGTAAAACGCGTGTAAATTGCTGATCCAATTGCGTAACTAACATACTCACAAAAATTCTTTTTCTAGGGCCATTTTAGTTTTAACAAAAAACAAAACGCAGTTCTTTGCTTTTTACATTTAAATTTAGTTAGCCTTTCAAAACGATCACTTCAGATGATGTGTGTGGTAAATACGAAACGTCAAGTAACTGAAAGAAATGCATTTTAGACAAATGTTTGTAACCGCTGTTTGCGTTTTGCTTTTGTTAACATGTCCACATACACAAAGCTCACAACGCTGTTAGTTGAAATCGAATACCTTGTCCAATTTTAATCTAAAAATAGTAGATTTGCATTGTACTCTCCAGTTACTACAATAGTGGTGGCTTGAGACTACTATACAAATGTTTACAACTTTAAATGTATCATATATTTTTTACGAAGCCTTCAGACCTTCTTACCTTCGGACTTCGAACTTGCTTTCGAAGCCCCGACAACGCTGTTAGTTGAAATCGAATACCTTGTTCACTTTCAATCTACAAATATGGTACATTGAAGTTGTAAACATTCGTAGAACAGTCTCAAGCCACCACAACTGTATACAGGAGAGTACAATGCAAATCTACTATTTTTAGATTAAAAGTGGACAAGGTAATCGATTTCAACTATCAGCGTCGGTTGTGGGCTTTGTGTATGCGAACATGTTGGTTACGCAATTGGATAAGCAATTTACATGCGTTTTACATCTAAAATCACTACGAAAAGGAACTTTTCAGTCTTCAAAAGCAAAAGGAAACAAAAATTAACGCCCGAGGGCGAAGTCTGGAGTCACTCCTCGGCTTTCGTAAATGCGTTGCTACTGAAAGGTAGCAACTAGCCAATACAAACCCAGCTAATGACAAGGTTCGAGAGGAGAACCGAAACCATGGTCTTTGCCTGAATGAAATTGTGCATAAACGAAGCAGTTGCTGGACTGTTATAGTATAAACAGCGAGCTCCAAGCAGCTATAAAGCGTAGCAAATGGAAGCTAAAATTACAGCCTTGACTGAGACAAACTTCAACTCTCTACAAGTTGAATAGCTTATCAAGCTACAAATCTCTCTAGGATCCTGAAAATTAAAACCCTTCAAAGACAAAACTAAAATAGCTGGGCCCAGCGTGACATTAATAGCAGGAAAGACATTCACGGCCAACAGATCATTTCAGATCCTGTCATGTCCGGTATTTCAGAGAGAATAGTTAGAGAAATTCCAACCTTTCCCACAGAAAAATCTACATGTCAATACTAATGGCGAAAACAACACACCAACTGCCAGGCAAAAAAAAGGACGCTAAAATGAAGTCAAAAGCTACAAACGCAACACCACGGGAAACCACAACCGACAGACTAGTCCGTTGTATGCACGCAGCTTTGGAAGGGTTTTAAAACTCTAAACTAAAATCCTCCTTAACAAACGGCTAAATGTAGAATACCCGTTCAAAACATACAGAAGGAGCAAATGGCATTAAAAACATGAGGCAAAAGTCGTGCAGGCCTGCCAACCCCATTTTACACTCAAATGGTCATAATTACACCTGTTCAAAGGTCACCGCAGCATACATGTAAGTTACACCGCCCCTATGTTTCATTAGGGTTGTAGAAATGCACCCTTGACATGCCCGATATACAGTACGGTAATTAGGGGGTTCCTATAAATAGATTGTTTTAGAATTTTATTTTAGGGATTTTTTTTTACAAAATTGGGATAGGGATTATTTCCAAAATTTATCCAGGATTATCCTGCATAGAAACTGTTCAGTCTTGTCAATCAATTGCTTAATGTATACCCTTTTCGATGCCACAGGGATGTTCTTCGTAGAGTAGTTGAACGATATGCGTTCCATGTTTGGTTCCTCGGTAAAACAGTGCTCTACAATTTAGGAGCGTGATATAAATCCAGGTTATTTTCACCGGTGTAGCCAGATATAATGCTCTATAGTAAAGGAGCGGTTATAAAGTAGGTAGACTACTCAATATGAGCAAATATGGATTTTAATACAGTTCTGTTTCGTGGACCAACACAAAGTTGATCAACTCATCAGTTAATCTCCATATACACTGAAGTATCGTTAAGGTTTACATCAGCAACATGATCGCGCGACATCGTTACATCAGACCGTTATAATTAAAATTCAAAACTTTAAAAATTTAAAAATTACATACTTGCGATTGTGATTGGCTATTTAATGTACGATCACTTATACATAAGAATGTATTTTCGTCGGTGCCTGCAAGTTGATACGAGTTCATTGCGTTTATTTAAGGTCGCCAATTGCGGTTTCGATATAATGAAAAACTTCTCTGTGGTGCATAAATTACAGCGTTTAGTGAGGTTAGTGTACGCTCTAGCCTTTGCGAGGATCTTCCACGAGATTGTAAATTCTTCTTTCTTTTCCTTCAATTGCCACAGATATTTACTTAGTTCAGTGTCATTCCTCTTTTTCTCATGTTTAAAAGATGTTAGGTGGTTCCGCCATCTCGTTTTAAAATCTGTGGCTGTAAGGCCCACATATGTCTCGCTCTTTTCCGTGGTGGTGACTGTGGTTTGGTACACAATTTCTTTCAGCAAGCATTCACCTTTTAATGGACACTCATTCTTGTTTCTACAGTTGCACATTTTTTTGGTTTGTTCTTGTTCGGGTTGTGTGGCTGTCTTTAAGATGGCTTTGTTGTGTCCGTCTATAATTTGTTCATGTTTGGTGTGCAGCTGTAGCTTAGTTTGATGGTGTTTCTATTGAATATTTTCCTCAATTTGTGGTCAGTTGGGAAACATTTACCAATTAGGTTGATGAACGCTCTTCCTATATTGGTTTCGACGTTTCTGTTGAAGGGTGGGTTAAGCCATATTATATTTCTCCGCCTTTTGTTTTGATTTGGTGCTCTTTCTATAAAAGTTGCTATTCTTTATGATACATCTATAATGTGTGATTCTATTCCTAACTCTAAACTAATCGCGAATCTAGTTTAGGTCTAATAATCGCTTTACTTCGGCCCAATTTTATATAATAATGATAGCATACTTTCAACACGTTCTAAAACCATCGGGGATATAATAAAATGCATTCTCTGGAAAATTTGTCTTATTTGTTCCATAAAAATACAGATTTTTGGCAGTAAATATGTTTTTGTTATATTTTTTTTGCCATACTGTTGAAATCTATGGGACAAAAGTACCTTTTCTGACGTATTATTGACAACTTGAGTATTTAAAAAAAATGTGATTTTTTAACTATTCGTACCAGAAATTATGTCCAGTACCATTATGGAAAATATTGACAGAAAAGTGGATATTTTTTTCTGCCAAGTAGTGGCAGAAATTAAACTAAAATTGGTGTTTTCTGCCGTAAGTAAAGAAAACATGGTAAAAATGACAATTTATTTCAATTATCTTCCCAAAAAGATCATCATGCTGTTTATTTTCGGCAATAAACACCATAAATAATAATATACTTGCCAAGTTGGAAAAACAATTGCAACATTTGAAATTGGGTGATCGTTACAATGCAAAGTAACGTGGAAATTTCCATGTTCCTTTAGGCAGCACGATGCAAAGGAACGTGGAAATTTCCATGTTCCTTTAGGCAGCGCAATGTAAGGGAACGTGGAATTCTACATGTTCTTTGAGGTTGTCTACTGAAATAGTGCCACTAATGCAAAAAGGATCGACAACTTAAAATAGCCCACTTCTGGAAAAAACAGTTTTGCGAGAAGGTTACTACGCATAATCCAGTCTTTCCGCAATTAATGTTTTTGATTTTTGTGTGTTTCAGTTTATTTTAGATATTTGTGGGTCTCAATGCTGAGCTTGTTATTGCTATTCAATTTAAAATATACTATTAGAAAATGGTCACACCCACTCAGCCAATCAGTGTCCAGTATTTGTGTGGTCTATATTCCATAAACTGTCTTAAATTATGTAAGCTAGAGGGGGGGCTTTGAAGCCCAGGGAAATTGTGGGATAAAATAACTACTCATTAGTAAGTTCTATATAGAACATACTAATGAATTATTTTGTTTTCCTTTGTTTAAAAGCCTAATTAGTATGCTCTATGTAGAGCATACTAATGAGAAAATAGAGCATACTAATGAGTATATAGAGCATACTAATGAATTACAGCCTGCTAATTACTCATGCGCGAAGCGACATGAGGTAAGGTTTCGGCTCCGTTTTTCTTGTTATTATTTTTATTATTATTATTATTATTTTTATTTCTTGTGTCACGATTTTGCATGCAAATGTATGCACGCATATTTTAAATTGTACAATCCGGTTCATAGCTTTGCCACTACACTTCCTGTTTAGTGACTTCCGGCTACTCTCACTTCCGCTAAAAGAGCGTTACTCAAGTGTCACGGCAGCCTCTCCTACAACGCTACTTACATTAGCAATGTTCATGTTTGGTATATATAAGACTTAGAAGAATCATTCCCTTCATTGTGGTAAAGCCTTCATTTCCAAAACAATCAATAGTAAACAACGTGGTTTGCAGGAGCGATGACTGAATAAAAGGAGTACTCTTCGCCGTTTCGGACATCTTCTTGTCATGTTTAAAATATATCATAAAACTAACTTACGCATGCGCATGAGTATAGGCTGCTAGGAGCCTATAACGTTCCGACGAATCTCTGGTTCCTTGTGGTAGCCTTCTTGATAAAAGCAATTAAAAAAAGAAACGCGATTTACACAGTTAAGTATAAAGTGCAAGAGGTAATTCCTGGGAAAATACGGGTCTTTATCGTCTTGTTGCTTTAGAAAAATTACTAATTTTCTTGTGGTACAATAAAATATATGACAAATGTTTCTTACGCATGCGCATGACATACGTTTTCCATAATTTGGTCTTGATAGTGAATTCTGTATTTCTTCCATCGAGGTGAACGTTGCTTTTATACACAGCATACAACTTGAGGCCGAATTTGTCGCGATTCTGAAGAAATAAGAGCTATTTTAATCAGAGTTCTTCCGAAGCAAATATGCCAAACATCGATTTCTCGCGCTCGTAAGCATATTGTCAATTTATACCCCTTTTTACTGCCGATGCTTTACAATGCCTGTGTTGGAGCAGTCCTCGCTGCCTGTGGTGAGTAATTTCAAGACTTTGTAAAAGAAAGAACAATAGAAACACACGGGAAAACGGCGTCGTTATTGCAACCTATCGGATTAAAAAACAATAGACTTTGGGACTGGACTTCTGTGGATTATGGATTGTGGAATACGTGTCATATTAATGTCAATTTTTACTGATTTCACTGCTTTTAAAAATAGTCTTCAAATCTAACAGAAATAATTCACGCTTTCGGAAGTAACAGACGAGTGTGGATTTGATCGGGAATCGATAAATTAACATGTAAAGCGAGTACAGAAAAAATGGTAGCTTCGATCAACGCGTCTTGACACGGTCCGAAAGGCATTTTGGTAGGGGTAATCAACCAATCACATCACTGAATTTATTCACAAGTCTTTTCGGAAGGAATCGCAACACGCAAGATATCAAGGTTTTATGTGCGGATATTTGAAGATCTGGCGCATATTTGTTCAAATGAAAGAGTTAAAACAAAAGGTGGGTTGTTAAAGTTTCTGTTTATTACATTTTAATACAAATATCTTCATAAATTTTGTCATTATTTGACTTCCTCGCGGGTCTTTCCAATATGGCGGCTTTTGTCGATGTTGTGTAGTCAACCAACGCGTTCGCTTGGGTTTCGACAAAACGCTGACCCCCTGGTATGCTGACCCCCTACTGACCCCCAACTGACCCCCCAACTGACCCCCTATAAAATTAACAGGTTATATCAGAAATAATACTTACTAGAAATACGTGTCTCAAAGAACCTCGCGAAGCTTGGGGGAGGGTGTACCGCCGGTCTAAACTTTGGTGACGTCTCGCTTTGCGTATGAGGCTTTTCGCCATTCCACTTAGTTTTCTTTGAAATCAAAAACGTTGGTAGAAGGTCCTTTCGAGGGTTCGCTTCCCGTTCACCGTCCGCCATCTTTGTTTACAATGCTCGTATATGCTTACATGAAGTAGTAACATGTTCCATTGTCACCCCTCCTCCCCCTACCCCTTCTCCCCACCCCCTCCTCCTTCCTCGAAAAAAAAATGTATAGGATGCTTATACAGTTTTGTCTTTTAGCAAGAAAAAGAAAAAAGAAAGAGAAACGGAAACGGAAACGGAAACGGAAACGGAAACGGAAAAATCTGCTTTCCCTTTAATCAATCCCGTGCAGATTTTCCAGCAACAATCTTGGACATTTCAAATGAAAAATTAATACCAACCCTCCCCCACAGTTCAGTGATGGGAAAATGGCGCGTTTTGGGTTTCGCGCGAATCCATCTTTGAATCGAGGGGGAGGGGAGGTGTTATTTCTCTTTTTATTCCGTCCGAGATTGTAGCCGTTTAACCCACAGCCAATCTCATTCTCAAAAGACGTTTCTGTTTCTGCTTCACGACGATTTTGGCTTTTTGCATAAAATTTTATCGCGTCATCGGGTAGGTTATGATATTTCATATACAACTTCGCCAAAATGCTGCAAAATGTTCGTCGTGACAAGACTTCGAATTCGAAACTTGGCCTTTTATTGAAATCTTCTCTCCTCCGCAGAGGCCTCTTTGTGCCACTAGGAGGCTGGGGAGAGGGGAAAATATAGCGCGTCCCCCGATCGTTCACATATACATCATATATTGCAGAAATAGTCATTCTTTAATTTTAGGACGTCTAACCCCATCGTACCTCTTACCGTTTTTCTGTTATTAGCGATCAAACTTTGGCGATTTTTGGAAGTATTAAAACACGAGTCAGCTTTATGACACTTGAGTATTGAGTATTCTGAGACTTCAAACTGTAATTTTTAAGGTCGCTTCGACCTTTTGAGATCAAAGTTTCTGTCTTCATTCTGAGGAAAAACATGATATTTGATTCATATTCTTGTGCAATCTACACACTGATCATGAGATTTGAACATTGCAAATACCGTATATGAGCTCGTTATTGTTTTCTTTTTTGGAGTGGCTTCCTAATGAAGTCTTTTTCTTTTAGGTTCAACAGCAAAATGTGGAGCCCTTCATTCTGCTCTTTTTCCTGAAAATAGCAGCCAAACAAGAATTACATTTTTATTGCTTGACCAAAAATATTGGGGCTTGAGGCAGTGAGGGTTTTGTTCTGTAATTATCATGTCTTGTAAAGTCCTGCTCTTAGCAACAGAATGCTTAAAATCCAAAGCTCTTGAGACCCACCATTGGGTTGAGAACTGTGAATTCTTGGGTAAATGCCCCCATATCGCCAGTTTGTTTCATATTTTGGCAGATAATTATCAATATGGTGTTATTATATAAATAAAATTATAAGGTAGCTTGCATAGACAAAATGCATCAATCATTTAATCAGTCTGTTAAATATATTTATTTGTTGATTCCTAAGATTAATAACAATTGTCTACACCGATATTTAATGGATTGTGCTCTAGAAGTAGCCTGCTAGAAATGCACAGCAGCCCCGGGTTGCTTACTTTTGTCTTCGGTTGACAATAAAAACTTATTACAGACTTAAGTGCTGCATGGTGGCATAGAATAACCTTCATAGTTGGGGGAAATTTTTATTACTTATGAATTGCTATAATTATTTTGATTTCTATTTATTGTTTTCTATTATCAAAATATCAACTCCATTTAACTATGGTATGCCTTGATTATCAAGGATCGCAAAGGAGGAGAGGGGGGCTGTAAGCCAGCAGGTGTAGTTTCTGTTTCTCATTTCTGTGTACCGACTTCTCAAAGGGCTTCATTTACATGGTTGCCACAGGTCAGGAATTGGTCAGGGGAAAAAAATATTCAAGGTCAGGGGAAAGTCAGGGAATTTCATTCTGAGTCAGGAAAAAGTGACATTTTGGTACATTTTACGGACATGAAATGTGTTGGATTGGTAGAACTAATTGAACGACAAGCTGATGGTTTCCAAGAAAATCAGTCCTTTTTCCATGTTATGTTAAGAAACTATCAATTCATGTACACTGCATGTGGCGTTCTGAAAGCATAAATAAATGGGTGGAGAGGTTGGCTGTGAGGGCAGGTTGGAGGCCATTAATTATTACCAGGACTAATTTGTGAATGTTTTTAATTTAGTCGGTCAGGGAAATTTTTACATTTGTCAGGGAAAAGTCAGGGAATTTCAAAATCCTGTGGCTGTGGCAACCATGATTTACTTTTGCATTTACCTAATAAAACCATGAAGGAGGATGGGGGGAGAAGTGAAAATAGTTCTACTTCAGAATAGAAACATTTCAACACTTCTTTCAATGTTGCACCACTGATCGGCATTTAAGTTTGGAGGGGATTGTCTAACAGTTTACATAAATACCTCATTAAGAATTGTCTGTCTGTTAGGAAAGTTGTTACTTAAAATTATTATAACAACAACAGTTTGCTCTCTCTGAGCAACCATTCTCTATTGCTGTACTATGACTCTTGTAAGCAACCATCCTCCCTAAGGGATCACTTTCCAATTCCTGGTTGCTTATGACAGAATCAATTGTAGATTTGTTATAAATTACCCTTGAGATTTGTGCTCAAGTGAAAGAACATGCAGTTGTTCTCATGTGCACAGTCCTGATTGTTGTGCTCTAATTACATTCCAAGTAAGAGGACCCAAAGAAAAAAGGGTTCCTTAGTTCCTTAAATTGTTTTGCCACAAACGCAGAGTATAGTGCCAAAACACTGCATTTTCATTTTCAAGCCCAGAAGTTGAATTCCTCTTTACCTGAGGTCCCCCTAATTACAATTTCCTACCAGGTCTTTATGGCCAGAATTAGATTTCTTTCTAGAAGTTTGTTTTTGTTATTTGTTGTTCAGATGCAACAATCTATGTTAGTCACTGCTTAGTCACTTCATTAGGATTTAAATCATGTTTTCCTCTTGAAGTTTTAGCAAGGAATAATCTGTGATATTATAACAAAAACACAACAGTTGTCAGATTTTTAATGGGCAATGGGACTGAAATCTGTTTTTGTAAACTTATTATTGATTTCATCCCCTTGATTATTTCTTGATGAATTTACAGCTTTATTACTTATTTACTTATTTATTTATTTATTTATTTATACTAAACAACAACACAAATCTAGCACCACCAGCATACAGAACAATAAAATCGCCGTCGCATATTTCAATATTATAACATTCTAAAACTCTAGAGGACTATAAAATGCAACAATGGATTGTTGCGGTTACCAACCTCGGAATTTTAATTCCACAATTTAAGCTTATAGCTTCCGTTACAAAATATTCCTCGGTTGGAATTCCGCTTTCGCTCAATCAGCTGGCTTAATATAAAACCCTGCTAAGTAACAACAGGAATCTTATCACCTTCAATGGAGGCTGATATGTGCTTGTTGTGGCTCAAATTTGAAGTCAGTGCACGAGTAATCGATCGATCGATGTATAATGATACCTCGAGTCATTCAGTTGTAAAAAAATATTATCTATAAATACAAAAGTAATCGCATAAACTTCAATTTAGGCCGATTTGTGCTTCCATAGCGGCTAAAATTCTGAAAATTTGTAGTTACTCGAGGTCCTCCCAGCTCGAAGGTTCATTTGAAACTGAACCGAAAGCCGCTCGAAATGATAATTCATCCCATGATGATAATTCATCCCATGATGAATCACATTCTCTTAGCGTCTCATGCGCATCAGTATAGGCTACTCGGAACCTCTTGTTTAAACAAAAAACAACTTGCAGTTATAAAAATGGCAATTTTATTTGAAGTTTTCGCTTTACATAACTTAAGCAAGACATTAATCACCAAAATAACAAAACCAAATTTGATTTAACAATTTTTAGGAAAAATTAAACGAAAGACTGGTCTCACCGTGCTTTGGAATTCTGTCTCTTTCTCTTTGCTCAATTTCGTTCACTGTGGTAAGCTTTTGGAAACTTTCACGTTTATCGAATTCATCCCCCAAGCACTCGGATATGTCTACGCTCTCAAAAGCAAATAACTCTTGAGTGGCAAGGACGGCCTCAAGTTCCTCGAGCTCTGTATACTGGCTCATAGCCGGAGCAAATGAGCCATCAAAACAACAAAGAATAAACAAAGCGCCAAAGAAAGAAAAGTATAGTTATTCGTAAAATTCTACCAACATTACGGCGACATTCAAAACAAAATAACAACGTGATTCTCAAGTGTGAAAGACACAATTAAAATACGCTCATAAATACAATCTGCATAAAACATGGTTTCTTCGCGGATGTGACCATTTTCTAAGACGGTTAGACAATGAACGCTCGTGTCCTATGGGATATAGTATATCCCATTGAACACTCGCGTTCTTTGTCTAACCCTTACAAAGAATACAATCCAATGGAAGTGTCAGTCAAGAATGTTCCATTTCACACAGCCACGACCCTTAACAATGCTCTAACTCGATGCTGTTGTTATCTTCACGCGTCCCTGTACTGGTACTTTCTTGTACCCTTCAATGTTTACTTCGACGAGAACGCGACGCCTTCTTTCAAAGCCTCGAGATGATTAGCAACTTGGGAAACTTGAGCTGCACCAGTACTTGAACGTCTGTTTCGGCCAGTGATACCTGAGGACATAACACTTCCATTAGTATCTGCGGTATTATCGTTTCAGTAACATTAGGGACGGACCATTTCATTTGTGTGTGTGTGTGTGTTGGGGGGGGGGGGGGGGGGGGGGGGTTGGGCAATTTCTTCTGAGTATGATTTTTTTTTCGGCGTCACTATTTGCAAGAATTTTTTTTACTCAAATGCTTGATTTTTTTTTTCACGTACTTTCTTGTGCACGATTTTTTTTCTCTTAAATTTCTCCTGCAGGAATTTTTTTTTTGGTAATTGCCCAGCCCCCCCCCCCCCCCCCCACACAAAAATTAAATGGTCCATCCCTAATATGGACAGATTGATAACACAGGAAGTGAGTCCAAAAGGTGATTGTTTCCAGTAGTTAAATGCTTATAGTGTGATAATTAATGTCAGCGAGCGCGATTCCGTGACGGCGCTTTAAATAAATCAATTACTGGATGGGTTTAGTAAGTGCCGACTTCAACTAGTTTTAAAATAATTAAAATGTGCGCAGGTCTCATTTCATCTACTATAAATTTTAGCTTTTGAGCTGAAAAAAAAAAGGAAAAAAGCAGCCCACTTTGTAGCCGTGGTCGGTAACATATATTCTTCAAAGGGGCCGAAGACCGAAGTACACTTTCAAGTAAAATTCAAACTCAGGGAATTGAACCTCAATCTTGCATATGAGGCCTGGTTTCCATACAATCGCAACGATCGCAGAAAAAAGAGTTGTGCGACCCTTGCGATCATATGGAAACCAAAACGTTGCGATCTTTGCGATCGTTGCGAGCCTTGCAATTGAGATCGCAGAGATAGAAAAATCCATATAATCTCAAGGGTCGCAAGAATCGCAGCGATCGTCGATCGTAACGATCGCTGCGATCGTTGTGATCGTTGCGATTACAGTGTATATGGAAACCAGGCTTAAGCGCGGTTACCGTGGGAAAAACGTGGTTTCGATTTTAACATTTTCTCACGACTTGCTTGCACGGCTTTCGAGAACATCGAGAATGGGGAAAAAAACTGATGAAAAACTCGAACTTCAACTGGTTTAGACTTTCTTTCCACGTATTGAACGATGCGTATATAATAATATTTAGACCAAGGTCTTATAAAAAATGGCGTTGATCAAAATTACGAGTTTCCTCGCCTTTTTCTATTTGCAATTCTTCGACAACCACAAAGTGATTACACTGGCAGCAAAGCTCACTGTCGTTGCAGATAAAAACTAAACTCTTTGGCGCCCTGTCTTGAAGTACAGTACGCGGGTGGCGGCTTAAAATTTTAACCATGAACTCGAACGCTTATCAGCATAAGTGAAAAAGTGTAATTTCCTGAATTATTCTGGAGCTCTCACGCAAGTATGAACGTACCTTCCATGATCTATCAAGAAACGAAACATAATTATTATCAATTCGCTGAATGAGTTCAAATTTCAAGTTTCAAATTTCCTAGTCAAAAATACTCTTTGTTGAGCTACATACTTCTTCTTTCCTTTTCTTTTCTTTTCCTATATTGTCAGGAAGCCTATAGTTCATAAGCACCTGGCTTCTATATAGGCTTCCTTGTCACCACCACCTTAAAAATTTTGTAGTCTAACGTCTTTAAGTTATTATAAATTTCTACAAGTGTATTGTATTATTATTATTATTATTATTATTATTATTATATATTTTTTAATGTGGTTAATGGCAAAATAAAATGAATGAATGAATGAATGAATGAAATTTTATATTCAAGTTCCGATGAATTTCATTGCATTCTCAAATGCTTGTTCACTGGCTCGGATAGTTTCGTGCTGGTGGATTTTCAAGACCAGTTGCTTATACGCGGCGCACTGTGAAAGAAATTTCCGGGAAAGTTTACATGTAACATTTTACAAAACTTTGGTCTGTTTTCTTGCCAAAAAATTATAACACTTGTATCCACATACCATGTTAGAAACAGCTTTGTAGTACGTTTTCTTTAGATTTTTTAATTTTTATGACGTCATGTGAAAGCCAAGAATATCCTTGGTGCACTGTATTCAATTTTTCTTAATAGGTTTTTAGAAGACTTACCTTCTACTTGCAGCTTCATCTGAAAAAGCTAGCCTACATTCAACTTTGCTCGATTACAGGGACTCATAAAGTTCGATAGAAATTGGGCTTGCGGTGATGCTTTTATCAGGATTATCGCCATCGCCCTTTGCTACTTGGTTCAAACAGGTCAGTGCTGGCTATTTCAGAACTGAAATGATTCGCGATCTCATCTGGTTCGTAGAGGTCACTTGTGACAGGACTGTTTACTACATGTACATTAGACATTGTAAGAACCCGTTTCGATTTTTCAACGTTTTCATCTAAACTTGTATCGCTAGAAATCCCTTTGTTGCCATAGATATATATGTACAGGTCAACCTCTAGCTCTGCGGTCGTTGCAGCGCCTAGAATTCCGCAGCCAAGAGCACAGATACAACAGTCCACAACATCCCGTGACTACCGAAAACAATTCGTGATCGCGGCACATACGAAACACATGTCAATCAACTTTATTGATGTTTCAGAATGATGCACTTATACAAGCACGCAAAAACGTGCATATATATTTCAGTAGATAGAAGACAGAACGTTTATTAGACAGATTATGCACCAGTCAATTCAAGCAGCGCCTACCACCCCCCCAACCCGGGCTAACCCCTAGGCATTAGCATTTTTTTTAAAGATTGGCAAATTCCCCGGGGTGGGGAAACTTAAGCTGTTCAAATGCCCGGGGTGGGGCAAAAAAAAAAGGCAAATGCCCCACCCCCGGGATCGTCCCCAACCAAAAGTACCACTTTTCAGGTTTTTGAGTGTTTTTTTTCTAGTTCTGCCTTTTCACTGTCTTTTTTTTTATATATAATGACACTTTCCGAACTTAATTAATAATGTTAAAGGAAATGCCGCCAAGCGATTGCAAGACCCCACAGACAACATTACACTATAGTTGATATTGGATTTTATTATTTCCATGTATTCTGTTTTCAAACGTTCACTAAGTTGATCAAGAAATATTTTGTTGTAAAGTCATTTGTTCTGAAAATCTTTACTAAATATTAAAAGACCAAACATTAACAAAGCGAAAGACTTGTCATGGACCATTCCATACACATAAATGTTCAAACAACGTACAGCAACAACAACAACGGTAAAATAAGCACAAATACCGTAATAAACTAAGCACAGCTACCGAATGACTAATGTGTGATTTTAGTCATTTAATAACTCCATGCTGAGGCTTTTATAGACGTGCCCTAAAAAAACAATTAATTTAGTTTTATAAGACATGATATAAAAACGAAACCTGGCTTTAATATAAACCACTCGAAAGACGCTTTTAAACTGTGAACAATAATTATTGATTTCTACAGTACTGATGCGTCATAGAAAATAATCCGATTTAACGAAAGATCAAACCGTTTAAATAAACTGTGGTTTTCGTTTCTATTCGGGTAAACCGTCAGAAATGCAAACGATATATAAGAAATCTCTCTGTAAGGTTTTTGATCGTCGTATGTATGCATAGCTATTGCTTGTTTACTCTCTTTCGACGGGAAACTTTGGCTTTTTCAGTGGCTTTCTCCTGTTTTCGGCTACTTGCTGCAGATATTGGAGCCAAAGCTTAACCTCGAAGCTCGTCGGGGAGAAGAAGACATTTGCTAGCCAGATTCTCGATATCGGCTTCCAGAAATGTCTTATTTGTCTTGTTGTAGTATTGGAGAATCTGACTAGGAGGTGGCGATCTTACTGCCTTGCCTTGAGAAGTCTTCCATGTTTTAATACGAATTTCCACGGAAACCACGTGCGAGTCAAATGCCCGGGGGGTCATCGGGAGGTAGGCAAATGCCCCACCACCGGGACTGACAACATGAGCGGGGCTGCTCGGGGGAGGGTGGGGGGGTTGGAATGGGCACTGCTGGAATTGACTGATGCATTTATTTAGAGAATCGTCGAGACTACAAGAAGATATTAAGTGGCATTTTGTTAAGGAAGGTGAAAATGTTAGAACCTTTAAAAGATGAGGGCGACAGCTACAATCACGCGAAGTAATAGAATACGGATAAATTTTGAGAATCGCATCTTCTAGAACAGACTTGAGCAACGACAAATTGAGAATGTAACCTTATTCGCTTTATGTTATTTTCATAGTACATGCAATGTGCGAAAAATATGCCTTACATCACGTTTTTCTATCTATCTATTGATTCTATATTAGTATGGTTCCTACCTTCGAAAAATTCGCGAAAGACAATGGGTATAGAACTTACAAGAGACCCCTAATCTGGTGGGCTCCGATTTAATTGTATGGCATCTGTAAGGCAACCGTGTATAAGTAGAAATCTTAGGGTTAGGGTAACCCACATTCAGTTTATCTCAAAAGGGAAGTTCAAAGTGTATTTCATTCATTTATTGGAACCAAAACTCGTTTCCCTGTGATTTGATTTCAGTCAATACCAATTTCGATTTTTCGAACTTCCGATTTTTCGAACCGATTTCCGTTTCCCAATCGGGATTTCACTGTATATTTTTTGCGGAATTATTTTGCGGTCACATGTGATCTTTTCCTTTGGTGCCGTGAAGGGAAAAAGACGTTTAATTCCACACTTCTTCGGCCAGAGTAACGTCTGTTTGTTCAAAGCCGGCTGGACCTGCACTATGTGAAAAACTGAATGAAAGAAGATATAACAGTTATTGATAAGATTCATCATTCGTGGAAGAAGGAATAATATGAGGGCCAAAATTGAAATGCATTTATAGTAATCTTATCCAATGATATTTATTGTAATAACCGTTTACTATTTGGAAGAAAAAGCCCGCCAAAAAGGTTATGCTTTACACTTCGATCTCAAAATGTGCTCAATAGACCTATTTCGATACAGTATTAAGGTTACAGTGTACCTTCGGGGGTGTGTCCAGCATAACAGCTCTAGCGTCTTAAGATTACACTAAAAATACCTAAACCCAGATATCAAATTAAAGCTTATAGAGCTGGCTATCTAAATATGGAAACCATTTGCTAATAAAATGAATTGTCGAATTTTTTACGACGTCTAAATTCGAACGTCCGAATCAGCTTTAAAACGCTATAACTCAAAGCGATTATTATATTTTGCTAATTTGATTTGTTCTCGGGTTTCCGGACACGAAGCGCTAAAAAAAGGTGTCGGCGATTTCCCATATTGAATTGCAGTGAAAAGTTACAGAATATTTTCGAAAAGGGGAGAAAAAAAAATTGGAATGATCGCACGGAAATGGCTCTTGACGAAAAAGTTTTCGGAATTAAGAAATTCGCCGACAAATTTTTATTGATTATATGTTAGCCTAGCTTCTGTCCAAATTTAAGGAAAATCGAACAAATTCCCTTTGAGTTGTAGCTCTTTAAAGTGTCCCCAACAAGCGAAAAATTAACTTTGAGAAAACGGCGCTTAAAAAAAACATATCGCTTAATAAACAAACTCCGCCCACAAAAGTTATACCGTCATTTCTCCGTCAATTTTCACTATTTTTCGATAATTTTTTTTTTGGATGAAAGTTCATTCTGTAAACTTTATTTTAACGCCAATCTGAAGGTACACTGTAACCTTAACCCTATCCAGACCGGGGGGGGGGGGGTGGCTTTTGGAGCCCGCTCGAACTTTGAAGTTCTGTCGTTTCCAATCGGTCGATGCAATGACCACCAAATGTGGTGACTTTTCCTAAAATTTATCTGGAAACATTTTCCCGTTAGCGTCCTTTGTCCACCGACATTGACGTTTCCATAGCAACCGCTTTTTGACACCTATGTTTTACAAAATTAGCATTTTTCGATTTAATCCAGATTATTTCAAAGTTTTCTTATTGCATTAATATTTTCCACTTAATTTAGCGATAATTGATCAAATTATGTATAATTGTTTATTAATTAAGGTTTATTAACGGTAATTTTAGGAAAATGTGGAATATGAAATGTAGAAATCTAGGATGGCCGATCGAAGTTTTACTATAGGTCTTTTCTCTCTATGGTGGCCATAGCATAAGCGGTTTTAAAGTTACATAGGGATAGATAGATAGGGTTAAAATTCCGACCTGGCTGGTTTGGTGGAATAAACGAAAAGTAATCACGTCGAGGTTCACGGATGGATAATTGATTTCCGGCTATACTTTTATTCCCCTAAGTCTTGGCTCAGCAGTATTCCGTTGTAAACAATATTTAAAGCTTAACTTGTTAACATATGACTAAAGATTTTACTTTCTTTTTTAACTTGCTTTAGATTGAATGCGATATAAAGATGATACAATATTTTGCTGTCTAATTTCTGTATAATTACTGTGCTGCTACTGTTACCGGGCCACTTAAACTAAACTAACCAATGGGGATTACAGGAAACGAACAAAACATTCCAACTAAACATCGTTTGAGCCAATCAACAGCGCGGAGAAAACAATGACGCGAAGCGTAAAATGTGACCTCTCACGCGAAAACGAGGGCGCTTTCCATTCGACCAAAAATTCCGGTTTCAAATTCCGGGTATTCCTTGTGGCGAATGGAACAGTATTTTCCGGTTGGTTGTTCCAGACCATCACGTTCAAGTTTCGTGCGAAAATACAAAATAAACCAAAGCAAAACGGTCCAAACAAATCTGACAAATGGCGGACTCGTTGCCTCTTTTACTTGCTTTGGAGTTGTTCGACGACTCTGAAGTTAAAACGAACGATATTTTAAGCGAGAACGATGATATTATTTTTTCAGTGCAGCTAGCTGTTAATCATGCGAAGGAATATTCTTAAAAATCAAGTCGGCGACTACTTTCTTGTGCCTTATTACATTCGTTTAATACATAAGCTTATAAGCATTTCTGTGCTACTTACCAGTCCTATTTGTGGCCATACGCGAGCAATCGTGCTCGAGTAAGAGCTGTAAGCCTTCGGTGAAAAACAAACACGCCGTGCACTGATATTGAGACGCCATCTTGATTCCGGCTCGTAGAAACTGGGCCGAGCAGGAATGGTCGAATGGAACGATATTTTCCGGTTACAGTCGGACCTCTATTAAGCGGCCACCTATTAAGCGGCCACCCTCCATTAAGCGGCCACTTCCAAAGTCCCGAATTATTTGTCAGTCAAGTGCTGTATTCGATACCTCTATTCAACGGCCACCTCTATTAAGCGGCCGCGGCCACCTTTTTGCTGTTGCAAGTTTAGTATTTTTTGTATTTTTACCTCTATTAAGCGGCCAGCAAATCATCTTTTCAAGCGAAATGGTGACAGATAATATGAAGGTGATAACTAATAATAAAAACTGCAATTTAATCTCCGCACTTGCCCAGTTTCACGGTTACTAGGACCTTGCCCTATCTATCCGGAAAGGCAAATGACTTGATCTTCTCGTTAATTACAACTCCGAGCTCCACAACGGCAAACAGCAGTGACGGATTATTTTAAATAAATCGTCCGTGAAATATTTTGAGCTAAAATTTTTACAGACTGTTGGTGCAAAAAAGGCCTAAGAAACTTGATGTTTTTGTTACATAGATTTGCATATTTTTCTGTACCTACTCAACACCAAAAAAATGCTGTACTTATCGACTACATGCTCTCTGTGTTAGAGTTAGAACTTTGCACGGACTTGAAATGCGTAAATACAGGGCACTTAATTTTTTGTTTCAATGATTTTTGCATTTATCTTCACATATGTTCACTTTTCAACAAGCCTTTTGCTATATAGATGCAATAAAATGACGTTGACTGCCATTTCTATCCAATTTATATTGTACCTCTATTAAGCGGCCAACCTCTATTAAGCGGCCAGTTTTCAAAGTCCCGAGGGTGGCCGCTTAATAGAGGTCCGACTGTATTACTTACAGCAGAATAAAGTTAAATTACATTTCTTCGAACAAATTGAACATCCCTTGTTGTTATGACGAATAAGCCGTTATACAAAATCACATAGCACTGCAAAATAGGCGCCATAAAAGCGTAAAGAACAGAATAGACCACGGATGCGCGATCAGCGCTGGGTACCAGAGTAAAATCAAAGCCCAACAGGGAAGGGCATGTTCAATTTTGTCTCAAAATTTTGTCAACCTGTCCTGTTATTCTACTGTAAGGACGACCAGTCAGAATGGGAGCAGCACCTATTTTTGTGCGAAAAATGAGCCATTTATGGGCACGTGTCGATCGCCGAAAGCTACCGAACTCTCCTTCCTTTCAGTTATATTATACAAGGTAAGATAAATGGACTAAAAATCGTTCAAATAGCGTAGAAACACTGTATAAAGATAGAACACAACACCAATAAATATTTCAACGATTTTATTCGGCAATTTTGTATTTATATATTGCTCAAAACGTTCAATTCGAAATTCCATACAATGTCTTATATTTTCAAATATCATTAATATGCAAACAATACGCTTGGGTTTCCTGTGGGCAAAACGGATGGCCGAGCCGTTTAAAACGGTTAATACCATGAACGGATGAAATTGAACGGCAGAAAAAAAATTTCGAACGGATGAACAGCAGAAGAAAAATTTTGAACGGCTGGCTGTAAACGGCTAAAACGGATATCGAAAGACGCGAAGGAACAACTAAAATCAAAACCCGAGTCTTTTTCGGTCTTAAAATCAAAACTCTTCAAGTAAATTGCACGCTTAATGTTTACATTTACCGTGTCGAGCACTGTATGTACTAACCGAAGCACAACTCTGCGTTTTGCTATGATTTGCATACGAGACAGTGTTGGTAACGCAACACACTTTTTGACTCTCCGCTTCTAAGAGTTGTCTGTTTCCTTTGTAGGTTTGCTGGACAAAATTAAGTTTAAGCTTTTCCAAACTCCCTGCTTTCATTTCCAAGTATCGTTCGGCAATAGAATGACTACGTCCTATGAAGATGATTCTCTTTTGAATGCGTGTCTGTAATTCTGTGAATAGCGAGATGTTTATATCCAAAAGGTTTCAAATTAACAAATTGACGTCAGTTTTTATGCGTCTGTCCTCTTATTGTCAAAGTGCTGTGGATCCACGAGTCGCAGGCGAGTGGATCCACAGCAAAAACTGACGTCAATTTGTTTTTTAGCGGAGCACTTGCCAGGCCGAAGGCCTGGCTGCGCAGCTCCATACTCATAGAACCTACGCCAAGATTTTTCATGGTCATGGCTAGCGGAATGTTTCGCGCGCGCGTGTCCGCCCGCCGGCGCCCGCCGTGTTGGAACAACATCCGGGATCTTGAAAGCAAGGCTTTGTTTTTCGCGCGGCCACACACCGTGAGCTCGGTAAACACTTTAGTTGTTTTCTTGTGCCTAGCGGAGAATTAAACTCGTTATTTTCCTGCATTTTTTCGCGGTTTGCTATTCAAGACAGGGATACCAATTAAGGTATACTCAGAAGCCGCTTTAGTGGAAAAAGACGAGCTTTCAGGGATAAAATCTTGCTTCGAGGAACTTCATGTATTACATTTTTATCAATGCGGGAGATGATTTCAGAACCAGAAGCGGAGATTTGAATTTCCAAGCAAGCGAGGAACTTAAAGGTAAAACAGATTACAGTTTTCGATGATAATTTATGTTGATATCAATCTGTGAGTGACTTGTTATTAGTGTTTTTGTTAGTTTTGGCGAATTGATTTTAAAACGTGCCTATCTCTTGAATTTCATCGGAGAAAGCTTGAACTCGATGAACTATAATTACATGGTACGCGTTTTGCTTTTAAACGTAAACTAATGGAGATTTGAATAAATTTTTTCGAAAGAAGATTGTGTTGTCCATTTTTATGTGTTTGTTCATTCATTAGATAGATTGAAAAGCGATTTTATGTAAACAAAACAAGACTTGATTTTATAGTACAGTTCTATCTTCACTCGCATCGCCTTATGCAAATATGTTTGTGTATTTTTGCAATTTTTGATTTTCAAATCAGTTTCTCGGGCAATTTTTGACAAACATAAACTGTATTTTATTCGGAAACTAGTGGTACTATTTATTCTAGACAGAGAAAAGTTCTTTTTGTGAACTTTTGTACGGTCTATAAAAATGTACTGTGCAGACGGTCGCGTAATACTGTTTTTGAGAATTGCTAAAATTGAAAATAGCCCCTTCGTCAATCTTAATTCTTGTGCTTCCAACCTTTCACCTTAGGTAAGTTTCACCTTAGTTAAGCTTGTTCAAAGTGCGACGCTGTTAGGCTTGGGCTATCTATATATATTACAATAACAAAGCGCCAAAGCTGATGTTGAAACGAAGGAAGGAGATGCAAGATGAGATCGCCACAAAACCAGAATTTCTTCGCCATAATTCGGAGAAACACGAGCTCGTAAATTAAAAGTTTGGGTAGAGTAAGTCAGAAACACATAGAAAAATTGGAATTTTGAAACTAAACTTTATTCCGGTTAAAATTGTTCTCAAATAACTTAGTTGGAATGGAATGGATTTTAGTTGGAATGTTTTGTTCGTTTCCCGTAATCTGATTGGTTAGTTTTGTCTAAGTGGCCCCGGTAACAGTAGCAGCACAGTAACAATTATGAGAATCATATGTTAATTTTGTTTCTTTGCTTTCCCAGGTTCAGCTAGCTGCAACTGCTTGGGCGGAAACAGGAGAATTCCATTGCATAATTGCCGAAAGCGACGATAATAAGCATAGGTCAATTCGGCGGATCGTTGTAGAGGTACAGAAATAAAGTAACTATTTTTTTTTTTTGTCGGAGAGGCTCAAAACATCTTAGTGTTGTTAATGTTTATGTTTATGTCATCGATGTTTCAAAAAACAACGCATCTTATATATCACTGCTATTCAAATATATCATCGAGAAAATTAAACACAAAAATTAGATTTACTATGTTTTTAAAGGCATCTGCAGGGTTTTTTTTATTAAAATAATTTCCATTTCAACGCTTTACTTTTACTGTTCTCACAACGAACAGGGAAATTACCATATTCCTTTCCTTAGAACATGCCGATGTCCTTTCCTTCTCAGTGACTCAGAATGTAAAGGAGCATGGAAATTTCCATGTTCCTTCGCGCTACAGAATGCAAATGAACATGGAAATCTCCGTGTTCCTTGGGGCTACTAAAGGTAATGGAACATGGAAATTTTCATGTTCCTTCGGGCTACTAAACGTAAATGAACATGGAAATTTCCATGTTCTTTCGCGCAACAGAATGCAAAGGAACATGGAAATTTCCATGTTCCTTCGCGCTACAGAATGCAAAGGAACATGGAAATTTCCATGTTCCTTCGGGCTGCAAGTAACCTTGCATAAAATCGACAAATAATTTACTATGTCGACATATTCTTTGTTTCACTACATTTCATTTGGAAGGAAATGTACAAAATGAGTTAAAATTTACCGCTTGTATTAAAATTTGGTAAAATACTGCCAGCTTTTAATAAGTTTAGAGAGGAAGTGGCAAAGAAATAATTAAATTAGCTTAATATTGCCAGGAAATCGTTGTTTTAGGATATCTCCGATGGTTTTAGAACGTGTTTTTCGTCCCAATCCAGGTATAAAGTAGAAATAAATGGCATCGACCATAATAAAAGGCTTGGTTACTAATGAATGTTTATTATGGCATCGACCGTTAAAATGGCATCGACAGTTTACGAAAGGGAAATCAGCGTCGCGGGCACTTTTTTCGTAATTGTTCATAACAATAAGAACAAAGAACTCATATCACACATATATTTTTTTTCTAGGTGCAGTGTTTTTAAAGATGGAAGTTTACAGTTTCTTCGTCCTTGCGACATTGATTATTTTAACTGAAGGTAAGAAATAAAGAATCAAATACGAAGCGCTCTTTTTATACTTAGTGGATGACGGACTAGGACGAGTCATTTTGTAGAAGTTCAACATTTGAGCAATTAACCCTATTCAGACTGGGCAATCAGTGACTGGGGGGGTGGGGCTCCTCGGACCCCCCTTCATATCTCTGGAACCAGTAAGGCTAGGACCATGAAATTTTCACACAATGTTCACTTCCATACAAGGAAACCTCACACCCAGCTTTGACTTGCCACACCCAATTGTGACGTCACAATGACGTCATGTTTTTTTTCCGAGGTTTCTTTGATATTTTTCCATCCAGATACTTAAAATATGAAATATAACTGTAAAATCATCTCTTTAATATTAAAACATAATAAATACAAACAAGGACACACTTGTAAAGCGAGAACAAGCAAAAAAGGCGATAAAACTATAATTTTTGAAATTATTGTCCGCCATCTTGGATCCGCCATCTTGGATCCGCCATCTTGGATCCGCCATCTTGGATTTCCTTTTTTTTTGTTTAAATTAAAATTTAAAAAATATCTCAAAGAGAAAAGGATCAGAATGTATAAAACACGTATCAAACTAATGTCTATTATCCAAACAATGAACTTAGAAGCGTTATTTAATAAATAGTACAAATTTTTTGTCTATAAGTAAAAGAGAGCAAAAATTTACCTACCCCTCCCCCCCCAAATATTTGATGTTAAAAATGTTTGATGTCTTTCAAGAACTAGTCCCAAGAAAAAACTATTCTAACAAGAAAATGCACTATAAGTGAAAGAACAAGATCTTAAAATAAAAAAAAAATCACCATATTTTAATATTTTGAAAACCTATGTGTCAAAAACCGGTTGCCATGGCAACACGGTTAATCACACTGACATGTTATGGATACCAAAATGTCCCTAGATAAATTCTTGGAAAAGTCAGAAAATTTCAGCCTCATTGCTATTTCGGTGTAAGAGTTATTGCAATTTTACTGGAGGGGAGTTCGAAAAGCCCCCCCCCCCCCCCCCAGTCTGAATAGGGTTAATTTAGTTTCGAAAAAGATGAATAAAAAACATGACCTAGTGTAACAGAGATGCATAATGTGAAATGAGAAACAACACCATGACCAAATGCGTAAAATTTGTTGTGACCTCAGAAGAAAGTCCGTGCATTGCGTAAGTAAACAGATTTAAAACATTATGTCATCCAGTTCTCTCTTATTTCAAAAAATGCGTATTTGTGTCTTGCTATGACATGTTTTTAATTCACCATTTTCAGCACAAGATTTGTTTTATGCCTCCTAGCACGAGAGCTTGCTCAGTCACAGGCTACTCATTTATTTAAACATTTAAAATCCTTTTGAAGTCCGCAGATCGGTTTTGATTCTCCAAAGCTCGAAGTATTATGCACTGGTCAGCAGAATTGCAAATAAAAGTTTACAGCTCATCGAGTCACAGGGAGCCCAGGCTCACAACAGGAATCCACAACTACAAAAATATAAGCATTTGTATGGGATTTTATCATAAGTTTGATAAAATATCAAAATTATAAATAAACATCCATTAAAGTGTTAATACCTCATTAAATAATGTCTATCTGTTGTTTCCTGGCGGCTTTATGGCTTCTAAACGGCATTTTAGCGAGTTTTGGTATTTCTGGTTTGACTTGACCTAAAAGAAGTAAAGGCAGAACTCGCTATTCCAAGTGATGGTATAAAGTGATGACAGGCTGTCACGACTCCTGCGGGCTTCGTGATGTTGTGTACTTGACCTTTAGAGTTTTGCTCTCACGAGTATGTCTTTCAGTGACTTACCCCTTTTATAGGAGATAATAGGTTGCGCTTGATAAATTTCCCTTAGTAAGGGTTGGTTCTCAATGAGATGCCATTTACTCATTAAAATATTCTTGAGGTTTGGCACTGCTGGATTGTACTGTGTGACGAAAGGCAGAATATCTTTACGCATTCTTTGTTCTTCTTGGAGTGCTAACTTTCTCTCTTTGAATCTTATTTTTCCGAGGATATTGTTGATTAGGTTGTATGGGTAACCTCGTTCGCGTAATCGCGTTTTAAATTTATTTATGTTTTCCTCGTAAAGCTTCTCTGAAGAGTTAGTTCTGAGGAGTCTCAGGGCCTCTCCTTTAATAAAACCTTTGTATTGCGCGATATTCTAATTTCTTTGCGCATTTTAATTTGATGACGTAACAAATACAATTGTTAAGATTTTCTATCGCTAGATAGTGTTATGGACACCTAGAACCAATGGGTAAATATTTATCTTGATTTCTTTTGATATTAGCGATATAAACGGAAACTAATTTGTTAACGCATTCCTTTACAGATTTCGAATCTCCGATCCAGATCCACGGTTTTGTCATAACCTTCATCCGTTATTTATTGTTTTTGGAACCTTTGGTATATTAATGTCCTAACACACCGTCTCATTCGAAATCCATTGAGACGTGAACACGAAGATAATGGATCCAGAAAAAGCGAAAACAGACCGGAAGAATGCCAGAACAATCTTCACAAGGAAAAGGAATGAGCTGCTGAGATCTGTCCGCGACAGAAGAATAGCAGATGTGATTGAAGACGATTATGCTGAGCTCGTCAAAGCATGGAAGGAATTAGAAGGTAAACACAACGCCTATATAGAGCTCCTGAAGGATGACGAGATGAACACAGCAGAAAATTGGCTCGAAGAGCTACAAAACCGCTACACGGACGCGAGAAATTTGAATACATAGAAAATAAAACAAGAGCGCGCGCGGAAAAAGAACGCGACGTATCCGCAAGCAAAGAAAAGGAATGCATTCTCAACAAAATGAACACTGCGCGCGCAGTCTTTGATGCCGTATATGGTAATGCTTCCCATACGATGGAAAACGAAAAGGTTACAACGACACACATGAAACGTTTGCAAAGTCAGCTTGAAGAGGCTTTTGTCGACTGTAAACAAAAACACGAAAAGTTAATCGAGCTCATTGATAGACTCCGCAGAACGAGAATTGCGGTGGATTTTTGACGTTCAGCAGCGCTACAGTGAAATTTCAGAATTAATGGAAACCCGCGTCGATGAAAATGAAAGCAAAACCTTCATCAAATCCAGTGACGGAGCAACTTTTAAGCTTACCACTGATGCTATGAAACCTAGCAATATTCACCTAGAGAAGATCAAAATGCCGAGATTTGAAGGAGAGTTAAGAGATTACCCCCAATTTAAACGAGACTTCGAGAAACAAGTTATGCCCAATTTGAATATTAATACCGCACCTTATACGCTAAGATCCTGCTTAGGAATGGAACCCCTTGCTCATGTAAAAAGTGTAGACGACGACATCCAAGCAATGTGGGAGCGACTAGACTCCAAATACGGCGATCCTGCAAAAGTCGCTGATGCCATCATCAATTCCATTCAGAATGTTAAATGTATTAAGGAAGGTGAGCACAAAAAGTTCATTCAATTCGTCAATGTCGTTGAAGAAGGCTATCGCGATCTATGCAACCTAAAATTGGAGAAAGAGATAACTACAACTAGCTCGATCAGCATCATTGAGAAACGATTACCCCCTGACGTAATGAAAGAATGGGCGAGATTAGTCAGCAACGACACGAGCACCATTGATAAAACTGATAAGTTTCCAAGTCTATTGGGATTTCTACTGAACCTGAAGAGAGCTCTTGAATACCAGAACGCAGAGTTACGCCTGAGCAGTGAAAAAATTAAGGGTTCCGTGAATCATACTGACAAGAAAGACGACAATCCAGTTGAACAGCAACGAAATACCAAACAAAACAGGCAATGCCTAATTCACGAAAATGGTAACCACTGGACAAGCGAGTGCCGAGTATACCTCTCCAAACCGATTGAGGAAAAGGAGAAGATTGTCAAGGAGAAAGGTGCTTGCTGGTCGTGTTTGAGACGTGGACATCGCTCGCAACAATGTCGAAGCAAACGAATCTGCAATGTCAATAATTGCAAAAGAACACATCACAGTACACTGCATCAAGAGAAGAAAGAAGAGCCCTCGCCCAAACAAGAAGAAACGCCACCTTCAGTTTCTGGCACGGCAAGTGTATGCGACAGCACTGACGTTGACACCTGTTTACTTCAGATACAGAAAATACGAAGTCCAAAAGGCTGGGTTAATGTCTTGTGGGATGATGGAGCATCCCTTTCATTTATTACAAATGAAAAAGCGGAGGCAGAGAAACTGAGAGGAACCAAAGTTCAGCCATCTCTCGTTAAGGTTGGAGGAGAGAATGAAGCCCTGATTTCATACAAGTATAAACTTCCTCTATTTGACCTACAAGGCAATCCGATTTACTTTGACGTGTACGGGATAGACAAAATCACTTCAGACATCCAGAACGTTAAGATAGACGGGATTGCAAAACACTTCAATAACATATCAAAAGAAGATCTTGTTCGACCCACTGATACCGTCGATGTTTTAATAGGCTATGAATACGCCAACTATCATCCTCAGGAGGAGAAGAACGTCGACCACCTCCTACTCCTAAAGAACCGTTTCGGTAGATGCCTTGGCGGAACACATTCTTCAATCAAGAATATGAATGAAGAGCAACCTCTTAGAAACATCAGAGCTCATCATGTACGAGCAGTAAGAATCGAAGATTTCTATAACATCGAAAATCTCGGGATCAATTGCAATCCGCGCTGTGGAGGCTGCAAATGTGGCAAATGTTCAGTCGGAAGTAAAAACTACAGCATCAAAGAGGAGAAGGAATTAGCACTAATCGACAAGAATTTGAAATACGACGAAGAAAATAAGATATGGATTGCCGGGTATCCATGGATCAGAGACCCTTATGAACTTCCTGACAAGAAGCGCGCAGCATTCAGCATGCTCATATCAACTGAAAGGCGACTCATGAAAAATAAAGCTCACGCTGACGTCTATCAAAGGCAAATAGAAGATATGATTGCTAGAGGTGTAGCAAGAAAACTCTCCCAGGATGAGTTACAAAGCTATAAAGGACCAATCCACTACATTTCTCACCACGAAGTCTTGAAACCTGACTCAAAATCGACCCCCGTGAGAATCGTCTTCAACAAGTAGTGCGAATTATATGGGACACGTCCTAAATGAATATTGGGCCAAGGGTCCAGACTTACAGAACGAATTACTAGGAATCCTGATACGATTCAGAGAAAATGAAATAGCCATCATCGGAGACGTGAAGAAGATGTACCATACTGTCAGAACTCAGGAAATTGATCACCATACTCATCGCTTCCTATGGCGCGACTTTAATACAAGTCAACATCCCAATACATACATCATACAAAGGGTTTCCTTTGGAGATCGCCCCTCTGGGACCATAGCGACACTGGCATTGCGCAAGACAGCAGAGGGACTCAAACAGCAATACCCTGAAGCAGCAAACGTAATAATCAATAACACCTACATGGATGACCTTATCGAAAGTGTCCCTACGCTGAAAGACGCCAAAAAAATTGCCTCAGACATGGGGAAAGTTCTGATCACAGGAGGATTTCAGATTAAAGAGTGGATGTATTCCTATAACGCAAGCCATGTTCAATCAATCCTACCAGTTACACCCAACACAGCGACAGAAAAGGTCCTTGTTATCGAATGGAATACTAACCGAGACGAACTTTGCTTCAAGGTCAAGCTAAATTTACAAGGCAAAATGAAGAAGAAGAATCCCAAGCCCATCGCTTGTGACGCTTTGACAAAAAGGAAGATCCTGTCACAAGTGAACAGCATATACGATCCACTCGGACTAGCAGGACCAGTTACTGTCAAAGCTAAGATCCTCATGAGACAACTATGGATAAGTGACCTCACCTTCGACTGGGATGATCCTATACCATCAGATCACACGAAACACTGGACGATTTTCTTCGAAGATCTGCCAGGAATGAATGAAGTGAAAATAAGAAGATGCATGAAAGCTCCTAATACCGTAGGAAATCCTATCCTCATCATTTTCTCCGACGGATCGACAAACGCGTATGGCGCATGCGCATATGCTAGATGGAAACTGACAACAGGAGAATTTGATAGTCATCTCATGATATTTAAAAACCGCTTAACACCTGTAAAGAAAATATCCATCGATCGTATCGAACTTTGCGGAGCTGTACTAAGCAGCAGATTGAAAACAATTATAACATCCCACTGTAGATACAAGTTTGAAAGAATCATCTATATTGTAGACTCGCAGATTGTCCATGCCATGATCCAGAAGGAGAACTATGGTTACAACACATTCGCAGCCGTTCGGGTGGGAGAAATCCAAGAAAACACAGATCCCGAAAACTGGTATTGGACAGAGAGCAAAAATAACATCGCCGACTGGCTGACCCGCGGAAAGAAGTCAAATGAAATTGGCATGTACATTTTGTGGCAAAAAGGACCAGATTTCCTGAAGCTGCCTGAATCTGCGTGGCCAATCACACGTACTTATACACAACAGCATGCAAACGTAATCACACATACCAAACCAGATGAAGCTGTAAACGATTCACTCGCAAAACGAATAAACATTGATAGGTTCTCAACCTACAATAAGCTTATCCATACAACCGCTCGAATTCTAGCAATGTATAATAAGACACACAAGATGAGATTTAAAAATGCCGCAAGACCGCTCACACCAGATGATATCTCGAAGGCAGAAACATTTTGGATTCATGAAGCTCAAAAATCAATGCAACGTGACATAGATAAAGGGAAATACAAACGACTTTGTCCAAGGAGACGTGATGATGGCATATACGTCGTAGGTGGCCGCGGTGAGAGATGGATCGAGATGAGTTATAACAAAACCGAGGTAATACTTCTGCCATATCAACATCGCCTCTCATGCCTTTGCGCTGAGCATATTCACAGAAGAGGCCATCTCGGGTTCCTCGCGGCGGCCAGCAAGGTGAGATCAAGATTTTGGATCACGAAGTTGTTGAAACTAACCAAATCCATCAAATACAACTGCATTATCTGTAGAAAGCTTGAAAGAAAACCAGAAGAACAAATTATGGGAAAACTCCCAATAGAAAGGCTGAAACCCGCACCCCCGTGGAATTCCACTGCGATTGATTATTTCGGACCCTTCAAGATTAAAGACGAAGTCAAGAAAAGAACATTTGGAAAGTGATATGGTGTACTGTTCAACTGCATGGGAACCAGAGCTGTCCATATCGACATAGCTCCTGATTACAGTACTGACAAATTCTTAATGGTACTAAGAAGATTTGTATCGATCAAAGGATACCCTTCCAAATTGTATTCTGACAATGGCAGCCAATTAGTAGCAGCCAGCGCCGAGCTAAAGAAAGTCATCAACGACTTAGATAAGAAACAGCTATTAGAGTTCGGAGTAATGGAAGGATTTGAATGGAAGTTCTCATCAGCAGATGCCCCCTGGCAAAACGGTGTATCGGAAGCACTTATTAAATCCGTGAAAAAAGCAATCACATTAGCTATTGGTGAAAGCGTTCTAATCTTCTATGAGTTACAAACCATTTGATACGAAGCGGCAAATCTTGTAAATGAACGACCAATCGGCCGACATCCTACATCAACAGATGATACCTATCTTTCTCCCAATGACCTCCTCCTTGGTAGAGCAACATCAAGAGTACCAAGTGGACCTTTCAAAGAGCCGTCCAACATCAAACAGCGCTTTGAACTTGTACAACAACTAACTGACTCATTTTGGCGGAAATGGACTCGAGACTACCTTCCAAGCTTATTAGTCCAACAAAAATGGCACACGGCCCAGAGAAACCTTGAAATTGATGACATCGTTCTTATCCAAGATTCTAACGCGAAAAGAGGACAATGGAAACTTGGGAAAATATCAAAAGTTTACAAAGGGGAAGACGGGAAGGTCAGACGAGCCCTCGTCGAATATAAAAATCCCAAGCCTGGCGAAAAAGTGACCGAATACAAAGGGAAAGGCTTTACAACTATCGAACGACCAGTTAACAAGCTGATAACTATCCTACCTGAATGAGAAGACAAATGAACTATCTCAAAACATTTTGGCAATAATAACTCTGAACTATTATGTGTAATTCTGAAATGATTTTTACTGAAAACTTTTAACAGTCTGTAATTGCCGGCGGGGAGTGTATTGCGCGATATTCTAATTTCTTTGCGCATTATAATTTGATGACGTAACAGATACAATTGTTAAGATTTTCTATCGCTAGACAGTGTTATGGACACCTAGAACTAATGGGTAAATATTTATCTTGATTTCTTTTGATATTAGCGATATAAACGGAAACTAATTTGTTAACGCATTCCTTTACAGATTTCGAATATCCGATCCAGATCCACGGTTTTGTCATAACCTTCATCCGTTACTTATTGTAATAAAATATCGAGGTTTGGAACCTTTGGTATATTAATGTCCTAACACACCGTCACAACCTTTCCTGACGCTTGGAGCGTGACAGGAAGTGAAATGCGTATATTGGAACGTCTCCGTTGGTTTGAAATGTGTACAAACGTCAAGCACGGAGTTTTTTGTAAAATCTCTCGCCTTTAAAAATTGTTGTGTCTAGGAAATTTATTTCCTTTTCTGATATTTCAGCCGTAAATTTGATGGTGGGGTGGTGCCTGTTTGCTTCTAGAATAAATTGATCTATCTCCTCTCGTTTAGCGTCCGACAGAGAGAATACATCATCGATGTATCGTTTCCACTTGAGTGGTTTCGTTTTGCTTCTGTTGATAATTTCTGTCTCAACCGAGGACATAAAGTAGGACATAAAGGACACAAAGGACATAAAGTTTAAGCATTTCTCTGAGTAAGTGGGTTGGTATTGGAGTGTTTCTTCGTATGTTTTACATACGGTGTTAATTCCTTCTTCCTGAGGAATATTAGTGTACAGGCTAGTGACATCCATAGAAACGAGAATTGTGTTCTCTGGGACTTTCGCCCTTTCTATGAAATTAATAAAATCCGTCGTATCCTTGAGGTACGATTTCTGTGTTTTTGCTATCGGCTGTAGAATGTGATCTACAAATGATGAAATTCGTTCTGTTGGGCCATCACAGCCCGAAATTATAGGTCGTCCGACTGGAGTCGGTTTGTGGATCTTTGTAAGCGTGTAAAACACTGGTATGCGCGGTGGGTTAGGAGTCTCAGAAAGCCATTTCTTCGCCATATCATCTATGTGTTTCTCACGGTGGAGTTCACTGATTATATTTTGAACTCGTTTTTGAGTTTCTTTAACCATAGAAGTTTCGAGGGGCTGGTAGTTGTTTCTGTCATCGAGTTGTCTCTGGCCCTCTTGTATCTTATCTTGTTTGTTCATTATGACCGTTGTTGTACCTTTATCTGCCTTTTTAATATTTATTTCAGAATTTGTTTTTAACGCAAGGATTGCTTTGCGTTCATTGTGTGGCAGATTGCTTTTTGGCTTTTTAATTTGAACTTCTGCGAGTTCTGTTTTGACTTCCTCTAGGAAGGTTTCTAGTGCAACTGATGGCTGTACTGGTGGTTCCCAGTTTGATTTTACGTAAAAGGGGTGCTGTTTATTGTTCTGGCCGTGATAGATGTATTTGAGACGCATTCGTCTCGCAAATTGTTGATAGTCTTTTAGCAGTTGTCGCCTAACGCGATTCTCTGCTAGGGTCGGCGTAGGGATAAATGTTAGCCCCTTTGATAATAAATTTGTCTCGTCAGTTGACATTTTGTAATGTGAGAGGTTTTTATGAATTTCTGGTTTGTATTCTCAATTGTATATTGTCTTCTGTTTTTTCTTCTCACTTTATGTCTTTTGTTAATGGATTTGCGCTTTTTTGTTTCCCTCCCCTTTTCTGCACAGTCAGAGAACAGACAGGGATATCTTTCACTTGTTTTATTGTTGTTCTTTTCCATTGTTTTCATCATTTGATCGATCTTTTCGATCTTCTTTGCCAGCGATTCCGCTAAACTAATTACATCTTTGTGCGGTGCCTTAGGAGTAGTGTCTTTGGCCTGTTCTTAATGAGTTTCTCATTGTTAGTCTTCTTTCCGGCTTTGGAAACGTTCTTAGCTCTTTGCTCAGTTTTGCTGAGTTTAATCTTGTTTCGTTCTATCTTCCGCTGGTGGAAGCGAGTGAGTGCTCCGATGAGTTTCTGCTCCGCGTCCTTTCTGATGCGGCTAATGTCCTTCTTAAAGTCTTCGTCTGGCGTGATGCTTACATGGACGTTGTATCTTAGGGACTTCGGGCAGGTTTTCTCATCGACGTGGACTTTGAGCTTTTCGATTGACCTCTCTGATTTACTGATTTTAGTTTCCAAGGCGGTGGCGCTGTCGTCGAATCGCGACCGTTTGCTGGGCCTATATTGTTCTCTTGGCTCGTGGCGGCGTTTTCTGACCGGTGAACGTTGGCCGTTCTGATGGTGTTTTTTGATCGGTGAACGTTGGCCGCTCTCCAGCTCGTCATCGGTGGATTCTAACAGCTTGTCAGTTTCTTCTTTGTCAAGCTCTTTTTGGCCTGATGTGGATGGTTCAGGTAGTAGCATGCCGTCTTTTGAAAGTGTTAAGCTTTCCATTCATTCATTCATTCATTCATTCATTCATTTGGTATTTCTGGTTTGACTTGACCTAAAAGAAGTAAAGGCAGAACTCGCTATTCCAAGTCACTCTAACGAAAAGCGACTACAATTACCTTCAATCGATTCCAATCGCTCCAAAACTTCGCTCGAGTAAAGAGCGAGTCCGTTCCTTTCTATGCATCTCACATTTAGCTGCAAAACTGCAGTCATCGCCTCATAAAGACGATAAATACAACCAAAATATTCAATGCTCTCTAATCCTTGGATGGTCGGACATAAAAGCTGGTTACGGGCGGGTAACAGGCGCCCGTTGGTTTGGCTTAGCAGCCAGGCCGTTAGGTTTAAAACCCTCTCGTCGGGGAGGGACACAAGCAAATCAACCGTTGCAAAACTGGATTCGCACAAGTACCGAGGGGACGCCTTGTCAACATTAGAGCCGCCCGCCTGGTTGTTCGAAAAGTTGGCGGAACTACTTCATCTTTCTTGTTTCAACTTCAAATTCCTTCTATAAAGCCGAAAATAGCTGCGGTTACACGAAACATTTTTACCTAGGAAAAATACCTAGGCTTTAATACGGCGAAGGTAACGAGAACGTGAAAAAAATAACAATAGGTTTAATTAGCAAAAACGACTATGCACGTGCGTTACACATTTCTTTGCCGTTCTCTGCAAAAACGGCAACGTCAAGTGATAAAATTTGAGGTTTCCATTCTCTTTCTTAGCTTAAAATCCTTTCTTTCGAATTAACGGCTCCCAAACAGTAGACAATTACTGCAAAGAACTGCAAATCAGTTCTTTTAAAAGCAACCACGACGGCAACAACAAGAAAAACGTCAGTTAAAATCTTTTAAAGTACCTCGCAATTATTGCAAATTGTAGGACTTTCAGTAATTTGTCTAATGTTTGGGAGCCGTAAATTCGCAAGAAAGGAGTTCAAGTTCAGCCGAGAAAGGTAACATCGAATTTGATCATTTGACGTTGTTGTTTTGCAGAGAACGGGAAAGAAATGTACCAACGTGTGTAACGCACGTGCATAGTCGTTGTTTTGCTAACAAGAGACTGCCAGTAGCATATACTCATGCGCTTGCGTAAGAAAGTTTTACCGTTTATTTTATACGGGAAACGCACCCCTCCCCCCTCAACGAATTTTGCGTGACACACATTGCACCATCACTCAAGACATGTTGATTGAAGCTACCAATTTTTCCTGTACTCGCGTTGCATATTTAATTTATTGAATCCACACCTCCCCCCACCGACGGATGGCAATATCTTTTGACCCCCCCCCCCCATACACCCGGATTTCCTGGCCCGCTAGGTCCCCCTCCTGCCTGGATTTCCAAGTCCAGAGACCCCTCCTACTGACCGGATTTCCAATTAATTTTTGGAAGCCCAAAATATACAGGTAATAAAAAAAATAAATGTAATCGCATTCAGGAGATTCTGCTTTTAAACTGTGGTGATGAGTGCAATAAATTGGTGAAACATTTTAAAAATAAATATTGTGTAACGCATCATGGAAAACAAACCCTGTGATTTAAAGACCAAATCGAATTGAAATTTTTCTATAAAGCTAGTTCTTTAAATACCTCCTTTGATTTTGCCATTACAGTTTTTCCAGGCTTCGTTTCATGCAAATTTCGTGTGCATGTGAAATGTAATTCGATCGCGTGTGAAATGTAATTCGATCGCGCGCTATTTTTCATGATCACGAATCCAAAATATTTTTTCTAAAGGTCAAACGTTTTAATGAAACTCATATTTCTTTGAAGGAAAATGTTGTTCTCTTGAATAAAAGAGTTAAACCCTTATCAGAATTCAGTGATTTTCTGCTTGCGGAAGGCTTGGCGTTTTTTTTATCCCAATTGCAGCGCGGAGCGCTGGTAGCGTCTGCGAAATATATTTATTTATAAATAAACATCACAAAATCATATTTAAATACAGCAACCTGCTTTATTATATCTGGTGTTTTCTAACATTTCCAACTTTTCCTGTGTATATAGAATGTCATTCTTGTCCGTAAAGATTATTCGCATTATGTTTTCGCGAGAATCAAAAAAATCTTGAAAGGAATCTTTATTTCTGATTATAAACGTTTGGTAGAACGAGGCATATGAAAACAAAAGAAACCGAAAAAAAAATGTGTTGAAAATTGCCCGAGAAACCGATTTGGAAATCAAAATTGCAATCAAATTCACAGGCATCTTTCTTTGCGTAAGGCGACGCGTGAGAAGTTTAATAGAACTATAAAATTCAAGTCTTGTTTTTTTACATAATATCATGGAAATTTTCTCCAAGACTAACGAGAACACAAACTAAGAAAACGTCAACCACAAATTGATATCAACATAAATTCTCACCGAAAAATGTAATTTCTTTTATGGTATAAAGTCCCTCGGCTACTTGAAAATTCTGAAAACTCCGCTTTCGAAGTTCCTCGAAGCAAGATTTCGATCATTTTCGTCTTAAAATCAAACAATTTGTTGTTTGTAAAAATGTTGGTTGAATCAATAGATAATTTATAGACCATTGGAGAAATACACTGCCTTTTTGGTCGTTTTTGTCTTTGGATCGAGAACCCAGTCAAATGCAACGCATGCGCAGTTGACCAAAAAATTGTGACTGGATATTTTAGCGACTTTCCTCGGAAATGTGCTGATTTCTAAGGAACCACTCGTTAGAATTTAACGAAATTTGGCACAATAATAGTTCCGAATATGCCGAACTCACCTGCCATCAGAAATTTGAAATCAAACGGAGGAGATTTTTACAAAACACAAACATAGTAAACCACAAATTACGGAAGATCCCTCTGTTAAAATTACATGAGACCAGTGTTAACATGCGAATATTTTACGAGTTGATGGACAAAATATAACGACTAGATTTTCTGAAAATAAACGAAACCAAATATTGCAGGCTTATTTACAATCCACTGTGTTGCCATGGCAACACCCTAAAAGCTCAACAAGAATATCAAAATATATAGCTTGTTGCTTAACCGTATGCTTCACCAATTTTGGGCGCTCAAAAATGACAATGAATGACGCATAGGTACAGTGAATCTGTGTTCAGCCATCTTAAAGAAAGCTCTCCTTTTTCTCCACTACAGCGGCTTCTGAGTATTCTTTAAAGCTTTCTCTTTCCATTTTGAATATTTTGAATGTGTGTTATTACTCCGACAAGACAAAACTATTGCTTTGAAAGCCAAGCACATGCCGAGCGCGGCAGGCATTTTTGTAGTATGTTTATGTGACCAGACGACCCGGTTTGTAATAATATATGCATGCATAAATTTGCATGCACAAATGTGACACCAAAAAAAAAAAATTAAAATTAAAAAAAAATAATGACGAAGAAAACGGCTCCCAGACCTTACCTCATGCGCGCTATGCGCATGAGGTAAGGTTGTTTTTTTTTCACGTTCTCGTTACCTCTGCCGTAAAGCCTGGGTAAATTAATTTACCTAGGTAAAAATGCTTCGTGTAACCGCAGCTATTCTCGGCTTTATAGAAGGAATTTGAAGTTGAAACAATAAAGATGAAGTTGTCCCGCCAACTTTTCGAACAACCGGGTGGGCGGCTCTAATGTTGACATGGCGTCCCTTGGGTACTCGTGCGAATCCAGTTTTGCAACGGTTGTTTTGCTTGTGTCCCTCCCCGACCAGAGGGTTTTAAACCAAACTACCTGGCCCGGTAGAACAAGCTTAACTAAGGTGAAACTTAAGGTGAAAGGTTGGAAGCACAAGAATTAAGATTGACGAACGGACTATTTTCAATTATAGCAATTCTCAAAAACACTTTTACGCGACCGTCTGCACAGTACATTTTTATAGACCGTACAAAAGTTCACAAAAACAACTTTTCTCTGTCTAGAATAACTAGTACCACTAGTTTCCGAATAAAATGCAGTTTATGTTTGTCAAAAATTGCCCGAGAAACTGATTTGAAAATCAAAAATTGCAAAAATACACAAACATATTTGCATAAGGCGATGCCAGTGAAGATAGAACTGTACTATAAAATCAGTCTTGTTTTGTTTACATAAAATCGCTTTTCAATCTATCTAATGAATGAACAAATACATAAAAATGGACAACACAATCTTCTTTCGAAAAAATTTATTGAAATCTCCATTAGTTTACGTTTAAAAGAAAAACGCGTACCATTTAATTATAGCTCATCGAGTTCAAGCTTTCTTCGATGAAATTCAGGAGATCGATACAACTGAATTTAAGCACGTTTTAAAATCAATTCTCCAAAACTAACTATATAACACTAATAAAAAGTCACTCACAGATTGATATCAACATAAATTCTTATCGAAAACTGTAATCTATTTTACCTTTAAGTCCCTCGCTTGCTTGGAAATTCAAATCTCCACTTCTGGTTCTGAAATCCGTAGAAAACAAACATCTCCCGCATTGATAAAAACGTAATGCATGAAGTTCCTCGAAGCAAGATTTTATCCCTGGAAGCTCGTCTTTTTCCCGGCACTAAAGCGGCTTCTGAGTATACCTTAATTAGTATCCCTGTCTTGAGTAGCAAACCGCGAAAAAATGCAGGAAAATCACGACTTTAATTCTCCGCTAGACACAACAAAACAACTGAAGTGTTTACCGAGCTCACGGCTGTGTGACCGCGCGAAAAACAAAGCCTTGCTTTCAAGATCCCGGATGTTGTTCCAACACGGCGGGCGGGCGGGCAAACACGCGCCCGCGAAACATTCCGCTAGCCATGACCATGAAAAATCACGGCACAGGTTCTACGAGTATGGAGCTGCGCAGCTAGGCCTTCGGCCTGGCAAGTGCTCCGCTAATGTTTATGTTTTTTTTTTCCTTTTAGAACCCAAATCTGCAAAAGACAGTAAACGATACGTAGGATCTACGAAAGACCTAATCTGCCAAAAAAAATGAACAAATATAACCAACAAACTGCAAGGCTGATCTGAATACGTAAAAAAGTAGACTTTGCGAGACACCAATACGACAGAAACCGATAAAGCAGGGTAGCAACCGCGGACAGCTGTTTCGATGTTATTGCAACTCATCAGCGCGGTTTAGCAACTAAACACAACTGCAAGAATACAGTCGTAAATAGATTACACAATGACCCGTTCACCATATAAGATTCCGTATATGAAACCAACTTGTTACCCGCATCACGCGTGCCATATCACGTGTTGCGGAGAACAAGCCGTCCCAAGATGTCACAATGGTGTACATGGCAAGTCAGTGTTGACATCCAAACGCATGGACAAAACCAAGCTGAAAGAAAACACAGCATACCGGATCTAGTAAAGACCTACGGTCTTTTTAGCCTTGTTTGTTGCCATTTATACTTACAACATTTAAAAAAATGTACTTTCTGGAGCTCCTGGTGCATGTACTTTCAAATTTTCAGGCGAACAAATGAAGATTATCGCCTATTTGGTTTCTTAACGGTGAATATTACTAAACATGACAGCCTCAATAAGATCTTGAAGTGATAAATAAAAACGAACGCAAAAAAAGAGAAATAAGTTTCATAAAGCTAAATTTCCAATAAACGCTCTTGGCTCAAATTGTAAAACTGAATCGAGGACAATGACGTAATGGGCCCAGTGTTTATTTATTGGTTACACACTGCAAGTTAAGTATTTCTCAAGCAAGAGTTTGACTCAGGCACACTTGAGATTATCAAGTAACACTTTTGGGGTAACACAAGTAACATATTTGGGGTTGACACCTAATGCAAAAGTGTATTCATGTGTATTCGGCTTGAAACATAAGCTGTTAATCACTATCAATGTTTGCGCCGCTGCACACGTCTTCCAGTTCGCTTCTGTTTTCCCATTGGTCATTGTGAATTTGCGACGGAATTTGGCTCCTTTGAAATAGACACGTTTTCATGGTCACAAAGTGGGTTCAAGTATGTTCATTTTACCTGTTCGCCTACAAAGTAGGTTTCAAGTGCGTTCAGGATGTACTTAGAAGCCCTAGTGTAAAACCACCAACTATCGAGAGAGAAAATAAGGTAATCTTTCTCATCAAATCTTTTTTGAATTTGTTCCAGATGTAAAGGAGGTGAACGTGGTTGTTACAGATGGTTATAGTGGCATTGGAACCGAGGTTGTGAAGACAAAAGTTGATCTTATGAAGAGCAGGAGAATTGAAATGTTTACAGTCGGAATAACTAAAAGGATGAAAGATGAAGAATTGCACGTTTTATCGCATCGCCAGCTTTTCCGGTCACGACATTTCGCGCACCTTACATGAAAGGTGACATACCGCTGCGTATTAGCGGGCTCGTATTCCCGCGGCGCGAAGGACCAAAAATGTTGTTTACATGATCTAAATTTTGTCCCACACAAAATCCGCTGACAAATATACTTTGATATGAAGAAAGGAGACAACAAAGTAAGCTTTCAAACGATGGTTTTTGCGAGAAATTTGGATGAAAGACGGACGAAATATCGTCATTCGAAAACAGCGAATTTTAGACTTTTAGCGTGAGCTTTGGATTATCAATTTTCTAGCGGTTTTGCGGCAAACAAATCAGGGGAAATCAAACCGCTATGACCTTCATAATTTTAGTGTCAAACAAGGACGTGGTCCACTACAGATGCCCGGTCCGGCAAATGAAGCATCTAGCTCTGGAAAACATTTATGCTATGTTGATGATTCCGATTCGCGCGTTTACACCACTTGAATTATAAGGATTGTGTGGATTACACCGTAGTTTTCGAGGGAGAGTACAAATCAAGGTTTGTCACACTCGTTTTATTCTTGTTTATGCATTAACAAATTACCTTTACTTAGGACATTAATTCCCTGGTCCGGCAAATTGAGGAACTATTCCATGATAGCGTATATTTGCAATTTTTTTCCAACGCTCCATACATTTCTTTGTAAAATCGGCCGCCATGTTTAGATACATTTTATTGTTAAACCGCGTGCCTACTGCGGGCGCGTGACCGTAAATGTTGGCGATGGAGTCACCCCGTTAAACGCCATTTATTCAGACTAAATGATTATAATGGTATAAAAGAAATAGTCGACTCTATCGTTCAGCAAGTTTGCAAATAGTCTAACAGTTTTTTCTCAAATATAACTTATTAGCAATTTTTAACAAATTTTAATTCCAATATGTACTTAATAGTAATTTTAAACTAATTTTAATTTTAATATATACTTAGCATATACTTATTTTCAAAAGCTAATTACAGACGCTTTTTTTATAACGCATCAGTCAATTCCAGCAGTGCCCAAGTTTGCATTTGCATTTTGTGAAAAACAAAATAGCAAATACCCCATGGCGGGGATAAAAAATGCTGTGCAAATGCTGCGGGGTATAGTAAAAAGGGAAGGAAAATTCTTCGAATCTAGACTCATCTAAAAGTTACCTGAAAGCAAACTAAGTCAAGGGAGAAGTGTTTTCCCTCACACTTCCTCTAGTGACCGGTTAGAGAAACTTCGCAACAACTTTCTTTCTTTGTCAGAAAATGGAGCCAAGATTTTTTGAGGTCGAAAACACGAGGTTGTCAAATACTCCGGGGTACATTGAGTGTAGATTAATGCCAGATCCCCGGGATTCGAACGTGAACAAATTTTAATGCCTTACTAATGCCCGGGAGGGGGATGGGGGGTAGGGGGTAGGGATGGGCATTGCTGAAATTGACTAATGCATAATTTGGCAGGTAATAAATTACAATGCGACTCGGCTGTAATTGTAGCCACTGAATAAAATAGACCGTAAAAATAAGCCACTTCGGGATCAGTATTGGTTTTCACTCCTTATGCATCAGTCATTTTCAGCAGTGCCCTTCCGGGCGTTTGTGGGGTATTTGACGACGTTACAATATTAAGATGGTTCCGCCTATAGTACTCCCACTTTGTAAGACTTTTCAGACATGATCGTGATATGTACAAGTAAAGCTAATTAAGAAAATAAAAGCTTGAAAGACTTTGTGTTTTCGTCCGAGAAGGATTTGCACGTCTCATAGTTTGATCATGTTGCAAAAGAAAAAAAAATATATAAACGGACGGAAGATAGTAACAGAAGAGATCCGTTGTAGTCAAATGATTTTCTCTTTAAGTGCTACGTCATTGTCAATGCCTAAAGACAGTTGACCGAAAAAGTGGTTCAAACTCTTGATAATATCCTAATTAGTGGTCACTGAAGTGAAATCTATATTGAGCAGTAGTTTCCTTTAGTACCGTTTGCATCTGTTTCTATGTAGCAAGTGTTTATGCGATACCATCGAAAGCTTTCGTCTCAACGGATAAATTCACCATCTGTGTCAATCATTTCTTTCACCCAGTCCGTGAGGACGCTCATATCGCTATAAACACCAAACTTGTAAGGCTCTCCGCACCCTACTCCCCACGAAACAATGCCGGTTAGATACCAAAGTCCACGTTCTTGGCATGTTAGTGGCCCTCCGCTGTCAAATTGACACGGCCCCACACCACCTTCAATTGGACCTGCACAGAGAGCTCTTTCATGTATAACGCGATCATATGTCTCCGGAATGTTGCACAGCTCTCTTGACACGAGAGGGACCTGGGCTTCAGAGAGTATATTGGGATGAGGACCATTGGAGGACAGTTTACCCCAGCCAGTAACGTAACACGCGCTACCCGGAAGAAAACTTGCTCCGTTGGGCAGCAGGCAAATTGGAAATATACTTGTTGTTAATGGCAACGTCTGCTTCAATCGAACCATGGCTGCGTTAGTAACATGCATATGACCAAACAATTAATTAAAGTCCTGTAGATCACTGCTTATAGAAGTTATTAAAAATAAGTAAGTACAGTCTGTCAGTAAAATGAAAGCTACATCGCACGAATTTCTGTGGTGCTGTTTATTATGCTGTACAGGGTCGGTTCTACCTTTAGAGTCTGTGGATAAAATCCTAAAGTGTGACCATTCAGATGAAAGCTGCTGAGCAGTACTTTTTCTGTGGTTCTGTTTATTATGCTGTAGCAAGGTGGTTCTACCTTGTGAGTTTGTGGATGAAATCCTAAAGTGTGACCATTCAAATGAAAGCTGTTGAGCAGTACTTTCCTGTGGTACTGTTTAGTATACTGTAGAAGGTAGCTCTAACTTTAGAATCTGTGCATGATATCCTGCAGTGTGACCATTCAAATGAAAGCTACTGGGCAGTACTTTACTGTGGTACTGTTTATTATGCATGTACAAGGTGGTTTAAATTTTTCAGTCTGTGGATGGAATCCTAAAGTGTGACCATTCAAATGAAAGCTACTGAGCAGTACTTTCTTATAGTACAGTTTGTTTTTCAAAATGAAATTCGCTATTTTGTCACGAATCTTTATTATGGAAGGACTGAACGGGCGTAACACCGAATGACATAATACCTTTTAGTCAACTCACCAATATCATAGTCGGACGGGAACTCGTACGTTGGTGCATTTGTTTTGTATTCTGGATGAATATAGATGTGGGAAATTTCTAAACTTTTTTTGAGTGATCCTTTCACCGTCAAACTGTCTTCACCTGCAATAACACTCCATTGAGTGGGGATGGCATCTGCAAAGAAAATGACACTTAGCACAATTTTAGTTTTTAGACGAGATGAAATTGGACGGATGACTCTTGTCGAAGGAAAAACGATTATCTCGTTGAATAATAAGATAGCATAGATTGACTTTTGCATATCCCCCGGTTATAGGTCCGTCAGTTTGGTAACCAAACAATATTCCGGTTGTACCCCTCCTTTATATAAATAAATAAATAAATAAATAAATAAATAAATAAGTAAATAAAATAAAATAAGTACTTGGAATTTTCAGTGGAATCCACGAGGTGGCTCTTACTTCCACTGTTTCCAGATCGAATTGGAATTTGGAAATGTTGGTTTTTATGGAGGGAGGAAAACCGAAGTACCAAGAGAAAAACCTTCGGAGCAAGGACGAGAACCAACAACAAACTCAACCAACATATGACACCGAGTCCGGGAACGAACCCGGACCACATTGGTGGGGGGTGAGTGCTCTCACCAGTGCGCCATTCCTGCTCCCAAAGCCCACCAAAGTTGCTTATAAAATCAGCAATTCTTTACAAAACGTTGCACCAATTGAACTAAAACAATGTTATTTATCACAACATTTATTGCTTACCAGCCAAAAACTCGTAGGAAGTTTTATAAGCCCAGGGCTTATAACCGGGATTTTACGGTATGCTAATTTGTGTGATGGCATGCTCCCCTGAAAAGTTTGAATGTAAGTCCTCTAAAATGAGCGGAAAATGCATCTAAAATTGGTAATCGTTATTGACACATGACACAAATGACACAATATATTTAATGGTTAAATGATCCGTAACATGCACTGTCATTTATAGCGGAGCACTGGCCTGGCCGAAGGCCAGGCTGCGCAGCCCCATACTCATAGAACCTTTGCCCGCATTTTTCATGGCCATGACTAGCGGAATGTTTCGCGGGCGCGTGTCTGCAACATGTGTGTCGCGCAAGGCTAGCTAGCTCGCGGGCGCGTATGACGTCGCAAAACATGCGCGTACGACGTCATGTTGAAACCAAAGCGAGGCTTTGTTTTTCGCGCGGTTACACGGCCGAAGTCACGTCAGCTGGAAAAACACTTTGATGTTTTGCTGTGAATTTACTTAGCGGAGAAAACCGTTTAAATTAAAGGCGTTGTTTCCCTCAATATTTCGCGGTTTGCTTCTCAAGACAAGGATACTAATTAAGGGATACTCAGAAGCCGCTTTAGTGGAAAAAGACGAGCTTTCAGGGATAAAATCTTGCTTCGAGAAACTTCATGTATTACGTTTTTATCAAATGCGGGAGAAGTTTGTTTTCTACGGATTTCAGAACCAGAAGCTAAGATAAGATAAGAACTTTATTAATGTGTCAAAATCGCTAGCATACAATGTATACTAATTGGGGACACCTAACTACACTATAACTACAATAATAATCTAATAATTAATAAAATATAAAATGTATGTACATATAAAAATATAGAAAAAGTATATAAATATAAAAGATCGATTGTCAGTTATTGCATAAAAAACAGTCTTTACAAGTATTATCCAGAATTTCCAAGCAATTTGAATTTCCAAGCAAGCGAGGGACTTAAAGGTAAAACAGATTACAGTGTTCGATGAGAATTTATGTTGATATCAATCTGTGAGTGACTTTTATTGGTGTTATTGTTAGTTTTGGAGAATTGATTTTAAAACTTGCTTAAATTCAGTTGTATTTCATCGAAGAAAGCTTGAACTCAATGAGCAATAATTAAATGGTACGCGTTTTGCTTTTAAATGAAACTAATGGAGATTTGAATAAATTTTTTCGAAAGAAGATTGTGTTGTCCATTTTTATGTGTTTGTTCATTCATTAGATAGTTTGAAAAGCGATTTTATGTAAACAAAACATGACTTTCATTTTATAGTACACTATCTTCACTCGCATCGCCTTATGCAAATATGTTTGTGTATTTTTGCAATTTTTGATTTTCAAATCAGTTTCTCGGGCAATTTTTGACAAACATAAACTGTATTTTATTCGGAACTAGTGGTACTAGTTATTCTAGACAGAGAAAAGTTGTTTTTGTGAACTTTTGTACGGTCTATAAAAATGTACTGTGCAGACGGTCGCGTAATACTGTTTTTGAGAATTGCTAAAATTGAAAATAGCCCGTTCGTCAATCAATTCTTGTGCTTCCAACCTTTCACCTTAGTTAAGTTTCACCTTAGTTAAGTTTCACCTTAGTTAAGCTTGTTCAAAGTGCGACGCTTTTAGGCTTGGGCTATCTATATATATTATCTTAATAACCAAACATGTCCGTACATCGGATAATTAGAACTTTATAATGTGTCAGAGGGAGCAAAGCCGAGGGTGCGAACACTGTGCTAATTTTGGACTCCTAATTTAAATATAAAAATATAGATTAAGAGAGGCTTTCATTTGAATGTCGTCAGACCAAAACCAAAGTAACTATGCTGGTTAATCACAGTCCTTCCAATGAGTCAATCAGAACCCGTAGAAAATCGATATCTAGCCGGCGCCAAGCACGGGAAAACGCGTGCGAGCACGGCTCACGATTGGTATTGGTTTTACTTCTGATTGCTTGAGAAAGTGGCGCGATTTTTTTTATCCAGTCACAAAGCGTAGCAATGCTAAAACAAAGCAATTAGAAATTCCTTTCGACGTTCAAGTGAAAAGCGCTCTATTATTTAATTAGAATTTAGAATCAATACCAGAATCAAAACAGTGCGCCGCAGTTGCAATCCATTTGTTGGTTACAAGAGACCCACCACAGACATGCTCTCCATTGGCCATCAGAGCTGCTTGCCATGGCCAGCGGCATACACTGCAGGCTTCTCCTCCCACAATTCGTCTCGTGGCATTCTTTGCAATATCATCCTCAAATTTAAACTGCTTCCCGCATGCCTGACCTGGCAAGCCATGGAATGAGAATACATTTTTATCGAACTATTAGACGCCTCTTACGTTCTCGTTTACTTAGTGCAATCAGGAGGCCATCAATATTGATGGGCTCTTGATGCAATTTACCGATGAGTGAAGATTTCCCCCGTCATCTCGTTTCAACAAAGCGTTGATAGACACTTGTATAGATACTAATATATACTTATACTTCTGAAGAACAATCGATATAAATGGGGGTAATTATTACACGTTTTAGTCCAAGTTGAAATAAGGTCTCAACATCTTGAATATACCAAGCTAAATAGACGTGATTGATCTACGTGAACTTTTGAAGAAACGTTTTCGGGTATAAAGTCTAATCGTTAACTAACAAAGAAGTAAAATATTTTTACCAATAATTGTCAAATTTAAGTATCGATGCAGTTAATGTCAAATGGGTTCTAACGTCTAAATTGAGGGTAATTATTAGCATAACCCGGCAAAGGAAAGGAACAATATTACAATATTACATGTACATATTGGCAACGTTCAACCGTCAAACCAAAGTCGCCATTAAAAAATAAAGCATTTACAGGAAACGCGTTCAGTAAAATTGACCATTTCCTCTATAAAGTAATGGAACGGAGACCTCTCCTCCCGGATGGGAGACTCCCATTTTAAAATGACGGGAGTGCTCGTCAGAAAAAACACCCTAAAAGGTACCAGAATCCCATTTGATAGGCGTGGCTTAAATTGATTTTTACCCCTGAGAGGTATCAATTCACAACACATAAATTGATACTTCGACAATTTTTAATGGCGATAGATGAATGACAGTGGATGTATGAATTGACCAGTTGACTGATAAATATTTTTTTCGGCTCAATGCCCTAAAAGGTACCACGATAATTCCAACGGTGGTCATTTTGGATTTTAGCACCCCAAGCGGTAAGTACAAACCCCCGTAAAAGATACGACGAGCACCCCCGTTATTTATATAAGAGAGTCCTCCCGGGCCTCCCCTAGACAACTGAAACACGAAAATTCTAACGTACCCAGTGTTAGTACAAAAAGGATTAACTAATTAGCCTACCTCTCCCTTTTAACGCATAGAAAAGCAACGTAAAACAAATCAGCGCTGACCACTTGATCTTTTCCAGCCTTAACCTTGAATGTTGATAACTCTTCAGTGATCAGCTACGGAAATTAACCCGAGATGTATTGTGGTCTCTCCGGTCTTTCCTTAATGAACGGCTTTACACCAACAATCCGTGCTTGTTCAGTCGCCAAACGTATCAATATTATCAACTTAACTGACTTTGAGAACCGTCTATAACTGTGTAGTTTTTCTATTATATTTTTTTTTTAGCTGCAAGGCGTTAAATAAAATGGCCTATGTTGTTATCGACCTTCTTGATCTTCTTGTGGGAAGAGAGAGTTAACTATACTTGATGCCAGCGACAAGGTCACGTGTACAGCATTAAACACGTGTAAATTAAACCCACAAACCAGGGTAAAGTTTAAACACAATGGTTAAAGTGCTATTTTTGGACTTCCCTCTTGTTTCTATGGCACAATGCCATCATCTGCTAAACTGTCAAGTATAAAACGCCTGGCTCTTTTTGAATAATTTATTGTCATTATGTTGGAACTCGAATATCGTCTCTTAAAAAAAAGAGTTTTTGCGGGTGTAAAAATAATCAAAGCTTTTCGGCAAAGTAATACGAAGAAAGATTTTCTTTTATTTAAACGCACGAAGATTTAATCATAAGAACAATCAGTCAACAAATACGTTCTTTTAAGGGCGTATCGTTAGTTTTCACGCTTTGCTTGAGAAAAAAGTGCTTCCTGCCGCGAAGTTGCTTGTATCGGAGCAAAGGTTAAGTACCACCACAAAAATTCAAATGACATCTGTCAACGGTGTTAAAACTATCATTTCAAAATAATAACGACTTTATAAGCAAGTTTTACTTTCTTCCCAAGATTCCACGGACCTTAAAAGCACCTCGATTATTGAAAGCAGAAAGGAAAATGGAGATCAAAGGCTCCTAAGAGCCAACCCGTGAATAAGAAATGCTAACGCGTAACGCAATATTGCGGTATTTTTTTCTTTTCATTAAACTTATGGATTTTATTTTTGACAAACGCAAAAAGAAAAATACCGTACATTACTTTCATAATGTTCAGTCCGAAGAAGAAAGAAAAAAAAGGGAAAAAAAAAAAAAAAAGAACGGCCCGAGCGAGATTCGAACCTGAGCCTTCCCGCTGTCTGCGTTTTACACCACTCGGCCACTGCGACCACTGACTTGAGGTAGGATAAATATATATAGTTAACCTTAGCCTAACAGCGTCGCCCTTGAAGAACCTCTGAACAGGCTTTACTAAGATGAAACGTAACTTAGGTGAAAGGTCGGAAGCACAAGAATTGAGATTGACGACCGGGCTATTTTTCAATTTTAGCAGTTCTCAAAAACAGTATTACCCGACCGTCTGCACAGTTCACAAAAACAACTTTTTGTCCGTCTAGAATAACTATTACGACTATTTTCTGAATAAAATACAGTTGTTGCTTGTCAAAAAATGCCTGAGAAACTGATTTGGAAATCAAAATTGCAAAAATACACAAACATATTTGCATAAGGCGACGCGAGTATAAAATCTACGTTTTGTTTTGTTTACATAAAATCGCTTTTCAATGTATGTAATGAATGAACAAACACATAAAAATGGACAACACAACCTTCTTTCGAAAAATTTTATTCAAATCTCCATTAGTTTATGTTTAAAAGCAAAACGCGTACCATTTATTTATATAGCGCATCGAGGCCGAGCCGTGTCTTCGATGAAATTCAAGAAATTAGTACAACTGAATTTAAGCTACTTGTTTATAAACAATTCTCCAAAACTAACGGGAACACAAACAAAAAGTCAATCACAGATTGAAATCAAGATAAATTCCCATCGAAAAATGTAATTTGTTTTACCTTTATGTCCCTCCGGCGACTACTGTACTTGGAAATTCTTTAAATCTCCGCTTTGGTGCTGAAATCCGTAAAACGAACCCATCTCTTCGCATTGTTCCTCGAAGCAAGATTTTATCCCTGAAAGCTCTTCTTTTTCCACTATAGCGGCTTCTGAGTATCCCTTAATTAGTATCCTGTCTTGAGTTGCAAACCGCAAAAAATGTTGGGTGATAACCACTTTCATTCTCCGCTAAAAAACAGCAAAAAAATCCTGCAACGGCTGAAGTGTTTACCGAGCTGACGGCTTGTACCCCTCCTTTATATAAATAAATAAATAAATAAATAAATAAATAAATAAGTAAATAAAATAAAATAAGTACTTGGAATTTTCAGTGGAATCCACGAGGTGGCTCTTACTTCCACTGTTTCCAGATCGAATTGGAATTTCGAAATGTTGGTTTTTATGGAGGGAGGAAAACCGGAGTACCAAGAGAAAAACCTTCGGAGCAAGGACGAGAACCAACAACAAACTCAACCCACATATGACACCGAGTCCGGGAACGAACCCGGGCCACATTGGTGGGAGGCGAGTGCTCTCACCAGTGCGCCATTCCTGCTCCCAAAGCCCACCAAAGTTGCTTATAAAATCAGCAATTCTTTACAAAACGTTGCACCAATTGAACTAAAACAATGTTATTTATCACAACATTTTTTGCTTACCAGCCAAAAACCCGTAGGAAGTTTTATAAGCCTAGGGCTTATAACCGGGATTTTACGGTATGCTAATTTGTGCGATGGCATGCTCCCCTGAAAAGTTTGAATGTAAGTCGTCTAAAATGAGCGGAAAATGCATCTAAAATTGGTAATCGTTATTGACACACCCATTAAATACATTGTGCCATTTGTGTCATAACTGATCCGTAACACTGCCATTTATATGTTAATAACCAAACATGTCCGTACATCGGATAATTAGAACCTATAATGTGTCAGAGGGAGCAAGCCGAGGGTGCGAACTGTATTTTATGTATATTTTAATTATTTTAAATTTTAAATAATTAGTAATATATATTATAATTTAGGATAGTGTCCTTATTTAGTGGGAGACTGCTACATTTCTTGTCACTGAAAAAAAGTTATTATTATTATTATTATTATTATTATTATTAACACTGTGCTAATTCTGGACACCCAATTTAAATATAAGAAGATGGACTAAGAGAGGTTTTCAAGTGAATGTCGTCAGACCAAAACCAAAGTAACTATGCTGGTTAATCACAACAGAGGCAGTCCTTCCAATGAGTCAATCAGAGCCCGTAGAAAATCGATATCTAGCCGGCGCCAAGCGCGGGTAAACGCGTGCGAGCACGGCTCACGATTGGTATTGGTTTTACTTCTGATTGCTTGAGAAAGTGGCGCGATTTTTTTTATCCAGTCACAAAGCGTAGCAATGCTAAAACAAAGCAATTAGAAATTCCTTTCGACGTTCAATTGAAAAGCGCTATATTATTTAATTAGAATTTAGAAATCAATACCAGAATCAAAACAGTGCGCCGCAGTTGCAATCCATTTGTTGGTTACAAGTGACCCCCCGCAGACTTGCTCTCCATTGGCCATCAGAGCTGCTTGCCATGGCCAGCGGCACACACTGCAGGCTTCTCCTCCCACAATTCGTCTCGTGGCATTCTTTGCAATATCATCCTCAAATTTAAACTGCTTCCCGCATTTTTGACCTGGCAAGCCATGGAATGAGAATACATTTTTATCGAACTATTAAACGCCTCTTATGTTCTCGTTTATTTAGTGCAATCAGGAGGCCATCAATATTGATGGGCTCTTGATGCAATGTACCGATGAGTGAAGATTTTCCCCGTCATCTCGTTTCAACAAAGCGTTGATAGACACTGCTATAGAAACTAATACGTACCAATACTTCTGAAGAAAAATCGATATAAATGAGGATAATTATTACACGTTTTAGTCCAAGTTGAAATAAGATCTCAACATCTTGAATATACCAGGCTAAATAGACGTGATTGATCTACGTGAACTTTTGAAGAAACGTTTTCGGGTATAAAGTCTAATCGTTAACTAACAAAGAAGTAAAATATTTTTACCATTAATTGTCAAATTTAAGTATCGATGCAGTTAATGTCAAATGGGTTCTAACTTCTAAATTGAGGGTAATTATTAGCATAACCCGGCAAAGGAGAGGTACAATATTACAATATTACATGTACATCTTGGCAACGTTCAACCGTCAAACCAAAGTCGCCATTAAAAAATAAAGCATTTACAGGAAACGCGTTCAGTAAAATTGACCATTTCCTCTATAAAATAACGGAACGGAGACCTCTCCTCCCGGATGGGAGACTCCCATTTTAAAATGACGGGAGTGCTCGTCAGAAAAAAAAAAACACCCTAAAAGGTACCAGAATCCCATTTGATAGGCGTGGCTTAAATTGATTTTTACCCCTGAGAGGTATCAATTCACAACACATAAACTGACACTTCGACAATTTTTAACGGCGATAGATGAATGACAGTGGATGTATGAATTGACCAGTTGATTGATAAATATTCTTTTCGGCTCAATGCCCTAAAAGGTACCGCGATAATTCCAACGGTGGTCATTTTGGATTTTAGCACCCTAAGCGGTACGTACAAACCCCCGTAAAAGATACGACGAGCACCCCCGTTATTTATATAAGGGAGTCCCCCCGGGCCTCCCCTAGACAACTGAAACACGAAAATTCTAACGTACCCAGTGTTAGTACAAAAAGGATTAACTAATTAGCCTACCTCTCCCTTTTAACGCATAGAAAAGCAACGTAAAACAAATCAGCGCTGACCACTTGATCTTTTCCAGCCTTAACCTTGAATGTTGATAACTCTTGATCAGCTACGGAAATTAACCCGAGATGTATTGTGGTCTCTCCGGTCTTTCCTTAAAGAACGGCTTTACACCAACAATCCGTGCTTGTTTAGTCGCCAAACGTATCAATATTATCAACTTAACTGACTTTGAGAACCGTCTATAACTGTGTAGTTTTTCTATTATATTTTCTTTTAGCTGCAAGGCGTTAAATAAAATGGCCTATGTTGTTATCGACCTTCTTGTTCTTCTTGTGGGAAGAGAGAGTTAACCATACTTGATGGCAGTGACAAGTTCACGTGTACAGCATTAAACACGTGTAAATTAAACCCACAAACCAGGGTAAAGTTTAAACACAATGATTAAAATGCTATTTTTGGACTTTCCTCTTGTTTCTATGGCACAATGCCATCGTCTGCTAAACTGTCAAGTATAAAACGCCTGGCTCTTTTTGAATAATTTATTGTCACAATGTTGGAACTCGAATATTGCGTCTTAAAAGAGTTTTTGCGGGTGTAAAAATAATCAAAGATTTTCACAAAGTAATGCTACGAAGGATTTTTTTTTACTTGAACGCACGAAGATTTAATCATAAGTACAATCAGTCAACAAATACGTTCATTTGAGTGTGTTAGTTTTCACGCTTTGCTTGAGAAAAAAGTACTTCCTGCCGCGAAGTTGCTTGTATCGGAGCAACGGTTAAGTACCACCACAAAAATTCAAATGACATCTGTCAACGGTGCTAAAACTATCATTTCAAAATAATAACGACGCTACAAGCAAGTTTTACTTTCTTCCCAAGATTCCACGGACCTTAACCCTATTCGGCATGGGGGGGGGGGGGGGGGGGCACAAAGTGCCCGCGCTAACTTTCAACATTCATAACTTCCTTAATATGTATGCAAACGCCATCAAACTTCGTGACTTTTTCTAAAATTTATCTGGCAACAATTTCATATGACAATTTTTTGATCACGTGACTTGATGTTTCCATGGCAACAAGATTTTGACAGCAATGTTTTTTGAAAATTGCATATTTATACCTTTGAATGAAGAAAAACAATGTTTATTGGTGTAACTTTTATCTTTTTACGTCCGCCCCAATATTGCTTCATTCGCTCCCTATCACTTTTCTTCTTTTCTCATCCCTTCCCTTTTCATTTTTCTTCTGTTCTCTTCCCCTTCCTCTCTTTTTTTTTTTCTCTTCTTCTTTTCTTTTCTCGTCTCTTTTCGTCTCCACTCCCACTCGGTTAGGTCAGTTGGTAGACCGCTGGTCCGCTGAGCGGGAGGTCGCGGGTTCGAATCCTGGCCGGACCAACACTTAGGGTCTTAAAATAACTTAGGACCGAGGTGCTGCCAATGCTATGACATCTGCAAATGGTTAGACCTTCACGTGACTCGAATGACCAAGTAGAAATTGCGGACATGTCTTCGACGGGAATGTAAAAGACACATTGATGACGTATCAAAACTTTGGCTGTGACCATCCCCAGTGTCATGCATTCGCTCATGGGTGGGGTGGGGGAGATGAGATTAACAATGAAGTGATAGCGGTTACCTGAGGCGCCTTCATCAGTTGACAACCGATCTCATTCCATAAGACATGTGATACTGTGCGCTATATAACTCATATATTCAATCATTCATTTATTCTATTCTATTCTATTCTATTCTCTTCCCTTTCTTTATACTTTCTTCCCTTCTCTTCGTTTGTTTTCTTTCTCTTCTCCTTCCTATTCTCTATTTTCCTTTCTTCTTCCAACAATAATTGAGGTGTCCAGGGCCCGATTAAGGTCCGTGGAATATTGGGAAGCAAGTAAAACTTGCTTGTAGAGTCGTCATTATTTTGAAATGATAGTTTTAACACCGTTGACAGATGTCATTTGAATTTTTGTGGTGGTACTTAACCTTTGCTCCGATACAAGCAACTTCGCGGCAGGAAGTACTTTTTTCTCAAGCAAAGCGTGAAAACTAACACTCTAAAAGGACGTAATTGTTGACTGATTGTACAATACAGAACATCCTCTGATAGCGAAAGTACGAGTGTATATAAAAAGCAAAATTTTCCCCAAAACTGTGGAAAGTTAACCATTCTCGCCATAAATATGCGTTGCTCTAAAGGTAGCAACCACCAAATGCAAACCCGTTAACTTATGAGGTTCAAGTGGAGAACCGAAACCATATGGTCTTTCCTGAATCGTATATATAGTGGCAAAAACAAAACAGTCGCTCGACTGGTAAACTAATTACCAAATGGAGGTAATATTAATATATATCGAGCTCCAGACTCAAACAACTCGCAGATATAAAGCGGAGCGAATCGATACTGTAAACACAGCTTTGACTGAGACAAATTTCAAAGTTACAGAGCTTTTATTGAATCTTAAACTCTCTCTGCTAAACTTAGATCTACATATAACAGGAAAGACATTAACGGTCAACATATCATTTCAGATCCTATCACTTCAAAGAGAGAAAAAAATTGAATCCTCTCTGTTTAAATCAACATGAAAACAACCCACTATTCGAAAAAGCAAACTGTAAAGCAAGATATAAGAGGTCAAACACTAAAATGACGAAATCACAGGAAAGTGCGCTCGCTTTTCTTCGCGCCTTCCCCAACTATTCACGCCTTCCCCACTATCTGAACGCCTGGAACAAGCTAGTTGCACGCGGGTTTTAAAAGGTTTTATTCGGTGAACACATGAAAATCCTCCAAAACCAAATAAATGAATAACCGTTAAAAACATATATAGGTGGCAAACGGCATTTAAAAGCATGAAGTTAAAGTTGTAGCCTACCATCATAGCCTGCCATTCATTTTATCTGTTCGCCTTCAAAGTAGGTTTCAAGTGCGTTCAGGATGTACTTAGAAGCCCGAGTGTAAAACTACGAACGATCGAGAAAATAAGGTGATCTTTCTAATCAAATCTTCTTTGAATTTGTTCCAGATGAAAAGGTGATCTTTCTAATCAAATCTTCTTTGAATTTGTTCCAGATGTAAAGGAGGTGAACGTGGTTGTTACAGATGGTTATAGCGGCATTGGAACCGAGGTTTTAAAGACAAAAGTTGATCTTATGAAGAGCAAAAGAATTGAAATGTTGCAGTCGGAATAACTAAAAGGATGAAAGATGAAGAATTGCAAGTTTTATCGAGTCACCCCGTTAAACGCCATTTATTCATTTATTCAGGCTAAATGATTCCAGTGATATAAAAGAAATAGTCTACTATATCGTTAAGCATATCCCAAAAAGAAGTAGTGTTATCAGGTGTCCCACAGGGATCGGTCCTAGGACCCTTACTATTCCTTATTTATATTAATGATATATCTAACAGCTCTGATAAATTGAAGTTCTACTTATTTGCTGATGATATTTGTTATATGCTGACAAAAATCTCAAATCGCTTGAAACTACAGTTAATGTAGAAATCTTTAGGGTTTATAATTGGCTAATCGCAAATAAATTATCACTAAATATAAAGAAATCTAACTTTGTCATTTTTAGACCAAGACAAAAGAAGTTAAATCACCAAGTCAACTTGAAAGTGTTTGACCATAATAACAACTCGTTCATTTCTTTAGAATGCAAAAATTATGTCAAATATTTAGGTGTGCTTATTGATGAAAATCTTTCTTGGAAATACCATATCGCTCACATCGCTTCAAAAATAAGTAAAACAATTGGCATCATTGCCAGCCTTAGACACTTTGTACCCCTGAATACTTTACACCACATATACACATCTCTTATTCAGCCCTACTTATCATATGGCATAGTCGCTTGGGGCGAAGCTGCTAAAACTTACAAAAACAAAATTCTTATTCTTCAAAAACGCGCCCTCCGCCTCATGTTCTTTGGTGAATACGATTCTCATGCAGTACCTTGTTTTGTCTCCTCTAGCTTTCTTCTTTTAGATCTGCTGTACTTTAAATCCGTTGCTATTCTAATGCATGATATATCTAACAGCCTAACACCTACTAATATATCTAACTTATTTGCTTCCCAGTCTAATATTCATTCATATAATACAAGATCATCTTCAAGAGGTGACTATTATGTTAAACACTCAAGGTTAGACAACCAAATTAAGTCTTTTTCAAGATATGGTGTAAAAATCTGAAATAGTTTACCGTGTGAAATGCGTCAAATGTCCAAAAATAACTTTAAAATTAATATTCACGACACTTTACTCCGAATACTTTCAGAAGAAAATGATTATATTGATTTACCAGACTTAATTACAAAAATTTCCTGAAAACTCGGCTTCTTATATTTGCAATGTCTATGAATGTAAACTTAATTAAATTGAATTTATGTTTATTTATTTGTTTATTTATTTAACTACTCTTTTTCTCTAGTCTTTCTTGTGATCTATCTGTATATGTATTACATACGTGTAACCACTGCTCGCCTCGACTAGCTAACCTGCTAACTGCGGGCAGTGGATATGTTGCTTTCTGTAAATTCTGTGATAATTAATAAACAGTTGAATAAACAGTTATTCTGTGATAGTAGGCAATAAATGCTTCATAAATAAGCAAGTGTGCAAATAGTCTATCAGTTTCTACTTATATATAACTTATTAGCAATTTTTAACAAATTTCCAATTAATATGTACTTAATAGTAATTTTAAACTAATTTTAATTTTAATATAATATACTTAGCATATACTTATTTTCAAAAGCTAATTACAGGCGCTTGTTTTATAATGTATCAGTCAATTCCAGCAGTCCCCAATTTCCCCACCCCCCCCCCCCCCCCCCCTCCTCCCCCCCTTCCTCTCCCCGGGACAACCATTTGCATTTTGTGAAAAACAAAATAGCAAATACCCCATGGCGGGGATAAAAAATGCTGTGCAAATGCTCCGAGGTATAGTAATGAGAATGATTTGCAAGTCTCTTAGCTTGATCATGTTGCAAAAGAAAAAAAAAAGATATAAACGGACGGAAGATAGTAACAGAAGAGATCCGTTGCAGTCAAATGATTATTTTTCTCTTAAGTGCTAGGTCATTGTCAATGCCTAAAGACAGTTGACCGAAAAAGTGGTTCAAACTCTTGATAATATCCTAATTAGTGGCCACTGAAGTGAAATCTATATTGAGCAGTAGTTTCCTTTAGATACCGTTTGCATCTGTTTCTATGTAACAAGTGTTTATGCGATACCATCGAAAGCTTCCGTCTCAACGGATAAATTCACCATCTGTGTCAATCATTTCTTTCACCCAGTCCGTGAGGACGCTCATATCGCTATAAACACCAAACTTGTCAGGCTCTCCGCACCCTACTCCCCACGAAACAATGCCGGTTAGATACCAAAGTCCACGTTCTTGGCATGCTAGTGGCCCTCCGCTGTCAAATTGACACGGCCCCACACCACCTTCAATTGGACCTGCACAGAGACCTCTTTCATGTATAACGCCACCATATGTCTCCGGAATGTTGCACAGCTCTCTTGACACGAGAGGGACCTGGGCTTCAGAGAGTGTGGTTGGATGAGGCCCATTGGAGGACAGTTTACCCCAGCCAGTAACGTAACACGCGCTACCCGGAAGAAATCTTGCTCCGTTGGGCAGCAGGCAAATTGGAAATATACTTGTTGTTAATGGCAACGTCTGCTTCAATCGAACCATGGCTGCGTTAGTAACATGCATATGACCAAACAATTAATTAAAGTCGTGTAGATCACTGCTTATAGAATTTATTAAAAATAAATCAGTACAGTCTGTCAGTAAAATGAAAGCTACATCGCACGAATTTCTGTGGTGCTGTTTATTATGCTGTACAGGGTCGGTTCTACCTTTAGAGTCTGTGGATAAAATCCTAAAGTGTGACCATTCAGATGAAAGCTACTGAGCAGTACTTTTTCTGTGGTTCTGTTTATTATGCTGTAGCAAGGTGGTTCTACCTTGTGAGTCTGTGGATGAAATCCTAAAGTGTGACCATTCAAATGAAAGCTGTTGAGCAGTACTTTCCTGTGGTACTGCTTATTATACTGTAGAAGGTAGCTCTAACTCTAGAATCTGTGCATGATATCCTGCAGTGTGACCATTCAAATGAAAGCTACTGGGCAGTACTTTACTGTGGTACTGTTTATTATGCATGTACAAGGTGGTTTAAATTTTTCAGTCTGTGGATGGAATCCTAAAGTGTGACCATTCAAATGAAAGCTACTGAGCAGTACTTTCTTATAGTACAGTTTGTTTTTCAAAATGAAATTCGCTATTTTGTCACGAATCTTTATTATGGAAGGACTGAACGGGCGTAACACCGAATGACATAATACCTTTTAGTCAACTCACCAATATCATAGTCGGACGGGAACTCGTACGTTGGTGCATTTGTTTTGTATTCTGGATGAATATAGATGTGGGAAATTTCTAAACTTTTTTTGAGTGATCCTTTCACCGTCAAACTGTCTTCACCTGCAATAACACTCCATTGAGTGGGGATGGCATCTGCAAAGAAAATGACACTTAGCACAATTTTAGTTTTTAGACGAGATGAAATTGGACGGATGACTCTTGTCGAAGGAAAAACGATTATCTCGTTGAATAATAAGATAGCATAGATTGACTTTTGCATATCCCCCGGTTATAGGTCCGTCAGTTTGGTAACCAAACAATATTCCGGTTGTACCCCTCCTTTATATAAATAAATAAATAAATAAATAAATAAGTAAATAAAATAAAATAAGTACTTGGAATTTTCAGTGGAATCCACGAGGTGGCTCTTACTTCCACTGTTTCCAGATCGAATTGGAATTTGGGAATGTTGATTTTTATGGAGGGAGGAAAACCGAAGTACCAAGAGAAAAACCTTCGGAGCAAGGACGAGAACCAACAACAAACTCAACCAACATATGACACCGAGTCCGGGAACGAACCCGGACCACATTGGTGGGGGGTGAGTGCTCTCACCAGTGCGCCATTCCTGCTCCCAAAGCCCACCAAAGTTGCTTATAAAATCAGCAATTCTTTACAAAACGTTGCACCAATTGAACTAAAACAATGTTATTTATCACAACATTTTTTGCTTACCAGCCAAAAACTCGTAGGAAGTTTTATAAGCCCAGGGCTTATAACCGGGATTTTACGGTATGCTAATTTGTGTGATGGCATGCTCCCCTGAAAAGTTTGAATGTAAGTCCTCTAAAATGAGCGGAAAATGCATCTAAAATTGGTAATCGTTATTGACACATGACACAAATGACACAATATATTTAATGGTTAAATGATCCGTAACATGCACTGTCATTTATAGCGGAGCACTGGCCTGGCCGAAGGCCAGGCTGCGAAGCCCCATACTCATAGAACCTTTGCCCGCATTTTTCGTGGTCATGACTAGCGGAATGTTTCGCCGGCGCGTGTCTGCAACATGTGTGTCGCGCAAGGCTAGCTAGCTCGCGGGCGCGTATGACGTCGCAAAACATGCGCGTACGACGTCATGTTGAAACTAAAGCGAGGCTTTGTTTTTCGCGCGGTTACACGGCCGAAGTCACGTCAGCTGGAAAAACACTTTGATGTTTTGCTGTGAATTTACTAAGCGGAGAAAACCGTTTAAATTAAAGGCGTTATTTCCCTCAATATTTCGCGGTTTGCTTCTCAAGACAAGGATGCTAATTAAGGGATACTCAGAAGCCGCTTTAGTGGAAAAAGACGAGCTTTCAGGGATAAAATCTTGCTTCGAGAAACTTCATGTATTACGTTTTTATCAAATGCGGGAGAAGTTTGTTTTCTACAGATTTCAGAACCAGAAGCGGAGATTTGAATTTCCAAGCAAGCAAGGGACTTAAAGGTAAAACAGATTACAGTGTTCGATGAGAATTTATGTTGATATCAATCTGTGAGTGACTTTTTATTGGTGTTATTGTTAGTTTTGGAGAATTGATTTTAAAACTTGCTTAAATTCAGTTGTATTTCATCGAAGAAAGCTTGAACTCAATGAGCAATAATTAAATGGTACGCGTTTTGCTTTTAAATGAAACTAATGGAGATTTGAATAAATTTTTTCGAAAGAAGATTGTGTTGTCCATTTTTATGTGTTTGTTCATTCATTAGATAGTTTGAAAAGCGATTTTATGTAAACAAAACATGACTTTGATTTTATAGTACACTATCTTCACTCGCATCGCCTTATGCAAATATGTTTGTGTATTTTTGCAATTTTTGATTTTCAAATCAGTTTCTCGGGCAATTTTTGACAAACATAAACTGTATTTTATTCGGAAACTAGTGGTACTAGTTATTCTAGACAGAGAAAAGTTGTTTTTGTGAACTTTTGTACGGTCTATAAAAAATGTATTGTGCAGACGGTCGCGTAATATTTTTTTTTGAGAATTGCTAAAATTGAAAATAGCCCGTTCGTCAATCTAATTCTTGTGCTTCCAACCTTTCACCTTAGTTAAGTTTCACCTTAGTTAAGTTTCACCTTAGTTAAGCTTGTTCAAAGTGCGACGCTGTTAGGCTTGGGCTATCTATATATATTATCTTAATAACCAAACATGTCCGTACATCGGATAATTAGAACTTTATAATGTGTCAGAGGGAGCAAAGCCGAGGGTGCAAACACTGTGCTAATTTTGGACTCCTAATTTAAATATAAAAATATAGATTAAGAGAGGCTTTCATTAGAATGTCGTCAGACCAAAACCAAAGTAACTATGCTGGTTAATCACAGTCCTTCCAATGAGTCAATCAGAACCCGTAGAAAATCGATATCTAGCCGGCGCCAAGCACGGGAAAACGCGTGCGAGCACGGCTCACGATTGGTATTGGTTTTACTTCTGATTGCTTGAGAAAGTGGCGCGATTTTTTTTATCCAGTCACAAAGCGTAGCAATGCTAAAACAAAGCAATAAGAAATTCCTTTCGACGTTCAAGTGAAAAGCGCTCTATTATTTAATTAGAATTTAGAAATCAATACCAGAATCAAAACAGTGCGCCGCAGTTGCAATCCATTTGTTGGTTACAAGAGACCCACCACAGACTTGCTCTCCATTGGCCATCAGAGCTGCTTGCCATGGCCAGCGGCATACACTGCAGGCTTCTCCTCCCACAATTCGTCTCGTGGCATTCTTTGCAATATCATCCTCAAATTTAAACTGCTTCCCGCATGCCTGACCTAGCAAGCCATGGAATGAGAATACATTTTTATCGAACTATTAGACGCCCCTTACGTTCTCGTTTATTTAGTGCAATCAGGAGGCCATCAATATTGATGGGCTCTTGATGCAATTTACCGATGAGTGAAGATTTCCCCCGTCATCTCGTTTCAACAAAGCGTTGATAGACACTTGTATAGATACTAATATATACTAATACTTCTGAAGAAAAATCGATATAAATGAGGGTAATTATTACACGTTTTAGTCCAAGTTGAAATAAGGTCTATATACCAAGCTAAATAGACGTGATTGATCTACGTGAACTTTTGAAGAAACGTTTTCGGGTATAAAGTTTAATCGTTAACTAACAAAGAAGTAAAATATTTTTACCAATAATTGCCAAATTTAAGTATCGATGCAGTTAATGTCAAATGGGTTCTAACGTCTAAATTGAGGGTAATTATTAGCATAACCCGGCAAAGGAAAGGAACAATATTACAATATTACATGTACATATTGGCAACGTTCAACCGTCAAACCAAAGTCGCCATTAAAAAATTAAGCATTTACAGGAAACGCGTTCAGTAAAATTGACCATTTCCTCTATAAAATAACGGAACGGAGACCTCTCCTCCCGGATGGGAGACTCCCATTTTAAAATGACGGAAGTGCTCGTCAGAAAAAAAAACACCCTAAAAGGTACCAGAATCCCATTTGACAGGCGTGGCTTAAATTGATTTTTACCCCTGAGAGGTATCAATTCACAACACATAAATTGACACTTCGACAATTTTTAATGGCGATAGATGAATGACAGTGGATGTATGAATTGACCAGTTGAGTGATAAATATTTTTTTCGGCTCAATGCCCTAAAAGGTACCGCGATAATTCCAACGGTGGTCATTTTGGATTTTAGCACCCCAAGCGGTACGTACAAACCCCCGTAAAAGATACGACAAGCACCCCCGTTATTTATATAAGGGAGTCCCCCCCGGGCCTCCCCTAGACAACTGAAACACGAAAATTCTAACGAACCCAGTGTAAGTACAAAAGGATTAACTAATTAACCTACCTCTCCCTTTTAACGCATAGAAAAGCAACGTAAAACAAATCAGCGCTGACCACTTGATCTTTTCCAGCCTTAACCTTGATGTTGATAACTCTTGATCAGCTACGGAAATTAACCCGAGATGTATCGTGGTCTCTCCGATCTTTCCTTAATGAACGGCTTTACACCAACAACCCGTGCTTGTTCAGTCGCCAAACGTATCAATATTATCAACTTAACCGACTTTGAGAACCGTCTATAACTGTGTAGTTTTTCTATCAGCGAAATTCAATGGCTCTTAGCTGTAAGGCGTTAAATAAAATGGCCTATGTTGTTATCGACCTTCTTGTTCTTCTTGTGGGAAGAGAGAGTTAACCATACTTGATGCCAGTGACAAGTTCAAGTGTCCAGCATTAAACACGCGTGTAAATTAAACCCACAAACCAGGAGAAAGTTTTAACGCAATGGTTAAAATGCTATTTTTGGACTTTCCTCTTGTTTCTATGGCACAATGCCATCATCTGCTAAACTGTCAAGTATAGAACACTTGGCTCTTTTTGAATAATTTATTGTCATGATGTTGGAACTCGAATATCGTCTCTTAAAAAAGAGTTTTTTGCGGGTGTAAAAATAATCAACTATTTTCGGCAAGTAATACGAAGAAGGATTTTCTTTTATTTGAAAGAACGAAGATTTAATCATAAGAACAATCAGTCAGCAAATACGTTCTTTTAAGGGTGTATCGTTAGTTTTCACGCTTTGCTTGAGAAAAAAGTGCTTCCTGCCGCGAAGTTGCTTGTATCGGAGCAAAGGTTAAGTACCACCACAAAAATTCAAATGACATCTGTCAACGGTGTTTAAACTATCATTTCAAAAAAATAACGACTTTATAAGCAAGTTTTACTTTCTTCCCAAGATTCCAAAAACCTTAAAAGCACCTCGATTATTGAAAGCAGAAAGGAAAATGGAGATCAAAGGCTCCTAAGAGCCAACCCGTGAATAAGAAATGCTAACGCGTAACGCAATATTGCGGTATTTTTTCTTTTAATTAAACTTATGGATTTTTGACAAACGCAAAAAGAAAAATACCGTATATACTTTCATAATGTTCAGTCCGAAGAAGAAAGAAAAAAAAAAAGGAAAAAAAAAAAGAACGGACCGAGCGAGATTCGAAACTGAGCCTTCCCGCTGTCTGCGTTTTACACCACTCGGCCACCGTGACCACTGACTTAAGGTAGGATAAATTTTAATATATATATATAGTTAGCCTCAGCCTAACAGCGTTGCCCTTTGAAAAACCTCTGAACAAGCTTAACTAAGATGAAACGTAACTTATGTGAAAAGTCAGAAGCACAAGAATTAAGATTGACGACCGGGCTATTTTTCAATTTTAGCAATTCTCAAAACAATATTACCCGACCGTCTGCACAGTACATTTAGACCGTACAAAAGTTCACAAAAACAACTTTTTCTCCGTCTAGAATAACTATTACGACTATTTTCTGAATAAAATACAGTTGTTTCTTGTCTAAAAATGCCTGAGAAACTGATTTGGAAATCAAAATTGCAAACATACACAAACATATTTGCATAAGGCGACGCGAGTATAAAATTTAAGTTTTGTTTTGTTTACATAAAACCGCTTATCAAGCTATGTAATGATTGAACAAACACAAAAAAATGGACAACACAACCTTCTTTCGAAAAAATTTATTCAAATCTCCATTAGTTTATGTTTAAAAGCAAAACGCGTACCATTTAATTATATAGCGCATCGAGGCCGAGCCGTGTCTTCGATGAAATTCAAGAAATTAGTACAACTGAATTTAAGCTACACTTTTATAAACAATTCTCCAAAACTAACGGGAACACAAACAAAAAGTCAATCACAGATTGAAATCAAGATAAATTCCTATCGTAAAATGTAATTTGTTTTACCTTTAAGTCCCTCCGGCGACTACTGTACTTGGAAATTCTTTAAATCTCCGCTTTGGTGCTGAAATCCGTAAAACGAACCCATCTCTTCGCATTGTTCCTTGAAGCAAGATTTTATCTTTGAAAGTTCTTCTTTTTCCACTAAAGCGGCTTCTCGGTATCCCTTAATTAGTATCCTGTCTTGAGTAGCAAACCGCAAAAAATGTTGGGTGATAACCACTTTCATTCTCCGCTAAAGACAGCAAAAAAATCCTGCAACGGCTGAAGTGTTTACCGAGCTGACGGCTGTGTAGCCGCGCGAAAAACAAAGCCTCAAAGATCCCGGATGTTTTGTGGCGTCATACGCGCATGTTTGGCGACGTCATACGCGCCAGCGAGCTAGCCCAACGCGTACGGCGGGCGTTCGGCGGGCAGACAACGCGCCCGCGAAACATTCCGCTAGCCATGACCATGAAAAATGACGGGCGTAGGTTCTATGAGTATGGTGCTCCGCCGGGCCTCCGGCCCGCGGGCTCCGCTATTACTTGAAGGTAGAAAAGCGTCAAAACGCGTGTCTCGGTTGAAAATTCCTTTTAGATCGATTTTAACGTTGCATTAAAGACTCCAAATGCGAAATATCTTTAAGCTTATTGTTGTTTATATCCGTTTACAGCAATTTAGTTATTGTTATCGCTGGATTCAGGCTGTTCTTGTTATGAAACTGTGCCCCTGACGAGAATGACAGACCTTATGAGCAGCATATTTTCAAATTATGTTGTCTATTAAATAGAGGATATTACATGGCCGCGCGAAGATATGAAATTTCTCTTCGAGTGTTGAAAAATATTTCACTCGTTCGCTGCGCTCACTCGTGAAATATTTTTCAACACGACAAGAGAAATTTCGTATCTTCAAGCGGCCATGTAATCTTTAATCTTTAATCACAGTTCGTAACCATACATAACTGATACAAATAAACTAATACTAACATATAATCGAACAAAAATACAAAAATGGTTAACAGGACGGTAGTAGGGGGAAACCAAATTCCCATACTAAGACCTACCCTCCAAAAAAGAAAAAAAAATTAAATAATTAATATATAAACATATAATGTTCTGTTTATTATATAAACACCAATGAAATCAAACCATTTCACTTTAATATTTTTTTGAAGTAGACCTAAAGTAGAACAACGTGTCAACGGTGATCGTTTCACGTGATCTTTTCACGTGTGAAGATAACATGCGTTTTTAAGTTGAGCTGTTCATGTCTTTTACTTTTTACAAAAAAACATAGTTTGTTTTTGCTTAGGTTTGTTTTGTTTTTTGTTTTGTTTGCTTTTAATCCAAATTGTTGTGGCGTTTTCTTTAAATTCCTTCTTCGATTCATCTTCTTGCGTTTCTACATTTCTTCTTCACTTGGGGGCCTGTAGTTGCGCTTTCATCCCATTTTTTCCCCTTTTTTCTTCCATGCATTATACAGCTCTCAATTTCCTTGGTCTTATTGTCTGCCTGAGCTCTGTTTCCTCATCTCCATCGTTCGCTGGTGCTGTGTTTCTGTTTCCAAAATAGAGCGCAGTCTAGGGGGCTTTGGGTTTGTGTGTCTTACCTTTGGTTTCACTGGGGCTACGGTCTTGGGGTCTTATATCTATGCAATTGTCCCAAACAAAGCTATAGAAAATGGATTAAGCTCCGGCCAAGTGGGCTACTGATTAACTAAGCAATGTTCACCTTTTCAAAAGGTTTTACCTCCAACAATTAACAAGTCAATGGTCTTATGATCTACAGTATGGTTTCCTAAGCATGGACGGCCAAAGGCTCCAGCAAATAAGAAGAAAATAATACTATACATGTACTTTATGTTAAAAATCAACATCACTTGAACATAATTGCAAGATTGAAAGATATATTAAAATTCAAGGTTTAGTTTCTTATAAGCTTATTTATTCAAATGAGCAGGCTGAAATTGGTTCTGTCCTGGTGTACCGATACAAAAGGACAAAAACAAAAGACTAAACAAAACACAGCGTGAAATCCCTTGTGAAGACTGTGAGCCCGTACAGTCACCAAGACAGAACCCTGAAATTCGCAGAAAATCTTCAGTACAGGTAGCCAAAAATAATATTTAAACTGGTTTACATTGTTAACGTAAGCTTACTTACCTTTGGGATCACAAGGGCAGCGAGAATGAAGCGCTTGAATTGGTGTAGCATGAAAGAACTAGCCAACTGCAACATGGTGATCAAATTAACTTGACTTGACGATGCATGTAGGTTGGAAGCAATCGTATGCATAGCGATCGTTGATATGTTGAAAAAACATTGCATGTAGCTTATTTAGAAAACGTGGAACGAGAAAAAGCCTCAAAACACAAGTTGTCTTTTCAAATCAAGTGAAGTGTAGAGCGCTGAAAGCGAGCAGTAAAGTTCGTTGAAATAAGCGCCACGAACTGCCCTCCGGGAATGACTCCCTTGCGCATGATCAATTCGCACCCAAGACCTCTCGGCCGAGCGGCCCCAGCGGAAAATTGCTTTGATAATTGCCTTTGATTTATTTATTTCTGATTCACCATTATTATTTTTCCAGCTCACATAGGCTTTAAAATGCATTTCTTTTGAATCTCGTTCTTCGGAAATCATTCCTATGTCCGTTCCAGGTAAATCCAGGCTTTAAAAACACCTCTTTCAAGAGCTGTTTAGGAAAGGCTAAAATATTAAAATGCTGTGTCAGTTGTGTGCTCCTCATCGGTTTTTACTTTTTTCATTGACATGTTAAGTAAAGATTTGTGATCCAAATGGTACATGAGACAATATCTTATACAACAGTAATACCGCCGTTGAACTAAGCTGTGTCTTGTATTTTGAAATATATATATTTTTACTTTGAATGATACGTTTTTTCGGCTCGCTCTCGCTCGCGACGGAAGCGGCAATCTCTTATGCAGTGCGTGCTTTTGCTCACGTTTGAGTAGATGTCGGACTGTTACACTAAGTTCACTCAAAATAATGAACTGTTTCAACTCACTTTATTGGGTTAAGAATTAACTCATATTTTGAATTTGAGTGAGAAGCACTTACTCACTGCGGTGACTAGTTTTTAATCGTATGTTTGAGTAAAAGGTGACTTCCACTTGATTTTCTCAAAATATAAAGGGACTGTGCAATAATTATCATGAGGGTGTTGGAAAACCAGAAGCGGGGGGGGGGGGGGGGCAGGGGCGTAGCTACTTGCACGTGCGTACCTGAAAAAGTGAAAAAAAAAGATTTGGGACTTGAGGATAGGGGGAGGAGGTAGGAGGAGTGTTGAAAACAGTGATCGTGCGTACCTCTGAAAAATTCCTGGCTACGCCCCTGGGGGGGGGGGGCATAAAATAAAATCAAAGCAAGGAAAGGGGGGACTCAAAGTAAAATAAGTCACTCAAGAGGAGGGGGGCTTAACATTTTGTTTCAAGTGTTCATAGATCACACTGAAAGGCTTGATGATCTGTTCTGTGCCTGAACTGCAATTTCAATATGTTGCAATACGATTATCTATGCAACTCACTTATGTTGGATTAAATATTTAAGTCAAATTTTAAGTAAACTTACTCAAAATATCGAGTACAATGCCTACTTTACTAAACAAATAGTCGGTTGTACTCATTTGCGTCAATTAACAGAGATTTTGTGATGCCCCATTTGCGTCAATTTACAGAGATTTTATGATGCCCCGTTTGCGTTAATTTACAGAGATTTCATAATGCCCCGTTTGCGTCAATTTACAGAGATTTAATCGTGCCCCGTTTGCGTCAATTTACAGAGATTTTATAATGCCCCATTTGCGTCAATTTACAGAGATTTTATAATGCCCCATTTGCGTCAATTTACAGAGATTTTATAATGCCCCGTTTGCGTCCATTTACATAGATTTTACAGTGCCCTGTTTGCGTCAATTTACAGAGATTCTATGATGCTCCGTTTGCGTCAATTTACAGCGATTTTATAATGCCATGTAAAGTAGGTAAACTTTATTTATCGTACGCGGTGTCAATTCATAATACATGCTCTTCCGTCGATCCTTAATCAGCAACAGATTAATTACGTAACTAAATTAAATTGTCGAACTAAATTCATTATCTATACGGGATTATTCTAAAAACTATAAAAAGTATCCGTTATTAACTATCATTAAATTAGATAAAAGGAAATACATGATTTAAAAGAGCTTAGAGTGGGCTACATCTTAGCGCTCAAAGACAAGCTGTTCCAGAGAACAGAACCGCGCTATTGAAAACTTCGTTTGCCTGCTTCAGTACTCGGTCTAGGAACGAAAAGGCTGTATTTTGAATTTCTTAGATTATGTGAGTGAACACTGGATATAGCTTTAAAAATACTATATAGACGATTCGGAGAAAGATTATGTTTGTTTATGTCAATTTACAGAGATTTTATAATTACTCGCTGGCCATTAGATGTTCCCCATGGGGACCACATTAATTTACAGAGATTTGGTAACTGAATTAAAATTAAAATTACGCAGTGCCATTTACAGACATTTTATATTAGAAGACTAGGCATTATGAAATCTTTGTAAATAGTAGATTTACAAACATTGTTGGTAGATTTTATAAAGTCTGTAAATTGTAAGTCTTTCCTCTCACTACAGCTCCTAGAATTTATAAACATTTTACAAACATTTTATAAAGAACAAGACAACAAAACTATATAAAATGTCTGTCAAACGAATTTACAGAGATTTTGTTTTCAACAGGTAAAAGTATCAAGTCTGTAAATTCAAGATTTATAGACATTTTATGAAGTCTGTAAATGGTCCAAATTTTCCAGTGTATACCTGTGGCTCGTGTATGGCCACCTGTGGCTTGTGTGCAACTTTACTGTTGAATAAGACTCACTTACCTGGTCATGTGACCACCTTTCAGCCTGGAGTTTAACCCGGTTTCTGTAGCATGAAGCAACTAGGAATATTGCTACTCCCATCTGGATGAGATGCACTGTTCCATGGCAAGCGTTCAAACATTGCTCCCGCGATTCAAAGTTATTTTCATTTCCCAGCCATCCCTTGTAGATAAAAAGCTAGCACCGCTGGATGTCTTTGTTGTAGTAGAAACGAGCATCGGCGAACTACCGACACCCTCATCTTTTGACAAACAACACTAGGTTTGCAGAACCTTTTGAAAGAGAAAAACAAAACGTTTTTGTCAGCCCCATACAAATCCGAACAACCGGAAAAACAAAACATGTGGGGAGTAAGGAGAGGTTAAAAATGTATTGAAAGTCTCAAATTACATGGTTCAAACTTGCGAAAAATAAAACAAAACGATTTACCCTGATTGAAATTGAATTTGTGGGGATAGGAAAACCGGCTTTCACCACTCCACTGTACTCCTAACTACGTTTTGGCTCGGTAGCAAATAAAATCCTGATTTCTTATCGTTTATAAATATACCTTACGCGATTTCAGTTGGGTTCTTGGACTTTTTTTTAATCTTGACCAATTCTATTCTTTTTTACTATACGTGCTTTTCTGAAATATGGGTCTTCGAAATCTTTCCTTATGTTTTCTTGTAGTTGCAAACCATTATAATTATTACTTCACGTAAAATGTTTGTGTAGCGTGATTTCGTTTTTTAGGTCAAACAACCCCAAGCAAACTGAATCTACTGACTTGAACGTTCATTCAGATACTCGGCCTTTCGGTTCGAAAACGAAGCTTCTTGATGCTTGTAGAGATTTTCGATTTCCAGGTATGAAACAGTAATTAATTTGGCACTAATAGCACCAAGCAATAATACCGACATGCTGCAACATGCTTCAATCTATAATATTGTGTTTGTCTGAGGCAAAAATGCGAAAATCATAGGAGTCTCTCTCAAAACAACAACTAAATTACTTGGTAAGAGACCTGATAAAAATGTAATTATAAGGCAAAGAACAAAAACACGAGTACGCTCAGTACAGAGAAATTTATGGGTTGACTTTAGCACTATAACTTACACACAGAGTTAATTCTCTGATTCCTTGTTTGTATCACCAGTGCTACGTGGCTCAACATTTATTTGTAACCTTCACATTCTCATTGCCATGAATTACCACCTTATTACCCACGATCTGCTCCCGTACGGCCTCGTGGCTCAAGCGGTAGAGCGACGGAATATCTAATCCGGAGGTCGTGGGTTCGAATCCCACCGAGGTCAAAGATTTTTTTCTTTCCCTCGTGTGGTCCCTCATTTCCTTACTTGGGCTAACGCTCAGCACAGGGAAATTTATAGGTTGACTTTAGCACCATAATTTACACGTACACAGAGTTAATTCTCCGATTCCTTGTTTGTATAACAAGTGCTACGTACGTGGCTCAACATTTATTTGAGCTGAAACAGTTGACCTTGTAAAAGGAGGGCAGGAAATTATAATTGTTTTAATCGAGCGATAATTTGAAAACAAAAATAAACAAATTGCTGTACTCTTGCGTTTATAAATGTTAAAATTAGTGCCTTATAGTGAAGGTAATGTGCCCAAATATCTTGAGAACACTTTTCAAATATTAACTGTAGGAAGTTAAGCGAGTGCAAAAGCTTAAAACAACTGCCGGACTACCAAAAACATGACGAAATGGGATCCGTTTTTACACATTTTTTTCCTGTAGACAATTGGCTGAAACTATTGACCTCGTAGATGGAGGGAAAATGTTATGTTTTCCTATTAATGTAAACAATCGTGTTAATCTTGTGATAATTTGTGTTAAAAATAAGGGAAAAGATTAACTAGGTAACACAGCAGAGATGTTCTATTTTCTGAAACGCAATCACTCCTATCAGATTCTGTTCAAGGAAATTCAGCTAAAACAGTTGACCTCGTCGTGTTAGGAGAGCAAAAAGTAAATTATCGAGATTCAGTAATGTTTGCAAATTTGGTTAAAATTAGCGAGACGAGATAAACAGATTATTTCATTTTGTGTCTTAAGCTCGGCTACACGTTCTAACATTGTTATATAACATTTTTTGGTTCAACAATGTTATAATGTGTAGCTGGCACGTTACATGACGTTTGTCTAACATTTTTTGTTAGAAGAAGTGTTTGATGGAAATCAAAACATTCTTCTAACAAAAAATGTTAGACAAATGTCATCTAACATGCCGGCTACACGTTCTAATTAACATTGTTGAACCAAAAATGTTATATAACAATGTTAGAACGTGTAGCCGGGGCTTTATAATTAATGCTAGTGACTGTGACTGTAGCGGGGGTAAAGTGCTTTATTGTGCTTTCTTTTAAACAAAGTAAACTTAAGGGGGTAATGTGCTTTAATGTGCTTTTCTAACCAAAGTGCACTCTAAAGAATAACACGGCAACTGTGTCCGATATAAAATTGACGGGCGGGGGGGAGGGGGGGGGGTTGGGTGATCATCGGTTTTGAAAGGAATCCCTAAAAGGATTCTTGTGGGTGTGGCTCACATAAATTCGTACCTCTACTTGGTAAAACTTCTTCAGTTCTGAGAAGTCGTCCCTGTCAGCATATTTGTCAAAAGCTATCAGAATATCTCTGACAGTGGTCACTTTGATTCAAGCACTCTTTAGGGTACCAAGCCACGACTTTAACCTGCAAGGTATGACTATCATCCCCGTTATTTTTATATGGGAGTCTCCCCAGGGAGTCCACCCACGGAATAAGAGTTATCACAATAACTCTGACAGTGGTCAATTCGATTCAAGCACTCTTAGTGGTACCAAGCCACGACTTTAACCTGTAAGGTATGACCATCATCCACGTTATTTTTATATGGGAGTCCCCCAGGGAGTCCCCCCACGGAATAAAAGTTTTCACAATAACTCTGACAGTGGTCAATTCGATTTAAGCACTCTTAGTGGTACCAAGCCACGACTTTAACCCGTAAGGTATGACTATCATCCACGTTATTTTTATTTGAAAATCTCCCCAGGGAGTCCCCCCCCCCCCCCCCCCCCCCTCACGGAAGAAAGTGTTTGTCAGCAACATTTTGTCTACCTTTTTTAAAACATTACAGATACTAAAAAAATACAGTCGGACCTCTTTTAAGCGGCCACCCTCGGGACTTTGAAAAGTGGCCGCTTGATAGAGGTTGGCCGTTTAATAGAGGTACAATATAAATTTGATAGAAACGGCAGTCAACGTAATTTTATTGCCTCTATATAGCAAAACGCTTGTTGAAAAGTGAACATATGTGAAGATAAATGCAAAAATCATTGAAACAAAAAAAGTAAGTTCCCTGTATTTGCGCATTTCAAGTCCGTGCAAAGTTGTAGCTCTAACACAGAGAGCATGTAGTCGATAAGTGCAGTATTTTTTAGTGTTGAGTATGTACATAAAAATATGCAAATCTATGTAACAAAACACCAAGTTTCTTAGGCCTTTTTTCATCAACAGTCTGTAAAAATTTTAGCTCAAAATATTTCACGGACGATTTATTTAAAATAATCCGTCACTGCTGTTTGCCGTTGTGGAGCTCGGAGTTGTAACGAGGAGATCAAGTCATTTGCCTTTCTGATAGATAGGGCAAGGTCCTGGTAACCGTAAAAACTGGGCAAAGTGTCGTAGTTGATGGGTGATGCACATGGCCTCTGCAAGGCTCTTGATTGATGGCTCCTCTAATTCCTTGTCGTAGTTGTCATCTGATTGAGGTGTCTTCTGAAACGAACTGAACGTCTAGATCATCATTTAGCAACTCACTTCTGACTTCACTTCTATCACCTTCATATTATCTGTCACCATTTCGCTTGAAAAGATAATTTGCTGGCCGCTTAATGGAGGTAAAAAAACAATAAATACTAAACTTGCAACAGCAAAAAGGTGGCCGCGGCCGCTTAATAGAGGTGGCCGTTTAATAGAGGTATCGAATACAGCACTTTACTGACAAATAATTCAGGACTTTGGAAAGTGGCCGCTTAAGGGAGGGTGGCCGCTTAATAGGTGGCCGCTTAATAGAGGTCCGACTGTACTAGGAATTAGGATTATCAACAGCTCGCAAGGACAAAATGGATTGAAAAAGTTATGACTTGTTTCGCTTCTGACGTGAAGAAATCAACACTGATCATGTAAAGCCGTGTAATACTCATTTACTGCCCCTTTCCTCCGGGGATGTTTTTCCTTCAGGCCTGAAAATGGCAAAGGACACTGGACAGCAAAACCACGTGACTATAAATCAAAGTGAGGTCCCGGACCGACATCAAGATAAGCAGAAAATCTTGAACAAATGCAAATGATAACACGGTTAACTGATAATACGGTGGAGAAAAGAAAGAGACAGGATGAAAAAAAAAAAATACGAAAAACATATATCTATATGGTTTTTTATAAATATGGATGATGAAAAATTGCAGCATTTTCACTACAAGTACGCAAAACAAGGGTTTTATGACTCCAATCAACTCGAAAATCACACAGAGAAAGAAAAGGGAAAGAAGACAGCGGAGAAGAAAAAAAGGACCTAGCGATACCCATCTTTTGATATTGCGTGCTTTAAAGAGACAGCGTCGTTTGAATCAAAAGTTCTGACATTCAGGCAGATTACCTGTTAATTAAGTTACCAGTCATATATGTCGGATCCATGTTTGTAACCATATAAATTGTAAAGTTTTTTTTTACTTCTTTACTCGTTACGAGCTACTTATGTGCCGTCCTCTTAGATTACCATAGCGTGAAGTTTACAGCTTTTGAAGAGGGTATGTACTGACAGTAAATGCTTTTGAAAAAATCAGAGAAAAGTAATCCACACAGTCATCAAAAGCACAGTCCGCCACACAAACTGAGGATGGAAAGCCTGTGCTGAAGCACAGTTCGGTTCGGCTCCTGAAGCTCAGTGACAGCACCACTTCCGCCTGCCGCCTTTATCACCTAAGTTTGCAGTGTCAGTTTTTTTAGTTTTATCTCATCTATAGAAATCTCGTCTATGGTGGACGATTTTCTCGTTGACGAATTCTAGATTTGTGGTAAAAATCTCGTCACGTCGAGAACGCAATGTTTTTAAAAAAGTTTGGCAAATCTTTTGCTGATGGTTTCAGCTTTCCATGTTTTTTATCCGTCTGTACTCTTATTAATGAGACCCTGATGTGCGACAAACTTGAGATACTGAGTTGATACTAAATTAAGCATTGAAAAAGGCAATGGAGGTCGCACCCCAATTATGTAGTTATGTAAAAGAAACGACAAGGATACCAGTTTTGTGGCAAAACTAGGGTGGCAGGAAAGGCAGAGCCTATGTCCCCAAGAGTAGCGGTGTCACTAGAGGACCCCTCCCCACTAGAGTAGCGGTGTCTCTAGAGAGTACGCCCCGAAGTAGCGGTGTCTGGGGGGGGGGGGGGGGGGGAGAGGGCTTGTGTAACATAGGGGGACCAGAAGAGGGATGCCCTTCTTGGAGGAGAATAGATCAAATAGATCAGACGGTACCATCTTGGAGTGAGAGATCCGGACCTATTTTCAAGGATAGCTATAGCACTTACGGTAGGGTAAAGTGCAGCCAAGGGTGCACTTCTCTGCACAGAGGAGTGAAACTTAAATGTGGGTGGTTCGTGTACAGTAGATTAACTAGTGTACCAACGGCAAGCTATGAGAGGGAAATTACTGGGAGCTTAGTACAAGTTAAAACTGTGAAAGTAATATTATTTCACGCTAGAAATTGCCTACAAGACTGTTGCAATATAGACTATATACCTAGACTATTGCACAAGTGACCGAAACCGACCCAGCATGGCAGAATCACATAACAGCATGAGTGGGAAATTACTGGAGCTTTGACCTACAATTTAACCTAGTAAAAGTACAGTTACTTCAGGCAGGCAATGACCTATGGACTTGCAAAACAGAGACTTCGGAGGTCATTAACGTCGGTTTAATAGCTAAACCTTGAAATTGACGAGAAAACAATAACCAATGACTGCATTAGGTTACAATTGACAAAACTTCATTGCCCAATCCGTGACAATCACATTTGAGCTATAATTGAAAACTTGCTTAACCCTATGACATATCTATAGAAATTAAAATATAATATCGGCAATAAAAACCCGAAATAAAAACCCTGCTTAAACCTGCGACATCGCTACAGAAAATGAAAATAACTCGCATGAAACTGAACTCAAAACCCTTCTTTAAAACTGTGACGTCGCTATAGAAAATGAAATCACCCCCACTTCGTGAAAACGAATTCGTGAAAAATATCTGCCATGAAACCGAACTAAAAAACTTTTTTAAACCTGTGACATAGAAAATAAAAATATTTCTCTTGAAACCGAACTAAAAACGTTCTTTAAACCTGTGACGTCGCTATAAAAAATGAAATTCCCCCCAACCCCTCGTGAAAACGAGGGGTTGGGCCCTGCTTAAACCTGTGACATCGCTACAGAAAATGAAAATAACTCCCATGAAACTGAACTTAAAACCCTTCTTTAAACCTGTGACATCGCTATAGGAAATGAAATTCTCCTCCTCGTGAAAACGAATTCGTGAAAAATATCTGCCATGAAACCGAACTAAAAACCCTTTTTAAACCTGTGACAGAAAATAAAAAAATATTTATCTTGAAACCGAACTAAAAACGTTCTTTAAACCTGTGACGTCGCCATAGAAAATGAAATCCCCCCCGCATCGTGAAAACGAATTCAAAGCCCTGCTTAAACCTGTGACATCGCTTAAAAAATAAAAAATATATATCTGCCACGAAACCGAACTGAAAACCTTTTTAAACCCTTTGACATCGCTATAGAAAGAAAGTAAGAAATCTAAACAGATAAAGGGGTGGTAGCCGTTGCGTTAGCTTTACTTAGATTTTACTCGCTTGGATGGTCGGTGACCTCTACGTTTTTTGCTAGATAATTTTCTTTTCCAATTCTCGACAGATTGTGAAAAAATGAACAAAACATCAATGTAGGAAGTTTAAAATTTTCCCATTTTTCTACCAACACATACATCGAATCCCGCCAACTTGCGGCTGTCATGGTTTGCAAATGCTGTCGTCACCAGTTGATTTAATTTGCTTTATAGACCCACTCGTATAAAATGTGTCGTAGAAAGTTCCATTCTAGAGTTTCATTTGCAATATTTTTAGACCAACAGACATTGGGGCCATATCGAGTAAGGAAGACCGATTTTTCCAAATTAAGGTGGCCTTTCTTATCTCCGAAACGAATTCGGTGACCCCCCAATTTTTGCGCATTTCTAACACGAGTAACTCGTTACCTAGGGCAGTAGCTGTAGCAAACGTTAAAAAAAAAAACAATGTTAGAAGATTTTCGCGCGAACGACCTTAAAGCTGTGACGTCGCTATAGAAAATGAAATTAACCCTCCATGAAAACGAATATAAAAATAGAAAATATCTGCCGCGAAACCGAACTAAAAACCTTCTTTAAACATGTGACATTGCTATAGAAAATGAAAATATGTGCCATGAAACCGAACTAAAAACGTTCTTTAAACCTGTGACGTCGCAATAGAAAATGAAATTAACCCCCCGTGAAAACGAATATAAAGCCCTGCTTAAATGAACCTGTGACATCGCGTTGGAAAACTTGGCAAGCAAGGTGTATCGTGGTAAGTACAAACTTTTGGTCCTTTGTTACTGACTTTTGTAGCACTTATAATTATTTATACCTTGTATACATTTTTTTAATTAAGTTGATGTAATGCGCAGACGATCATAAACTCACGAAGCCTGCGCAATATAAATGCATTATTATTATTATTATTATTATTATTATTATTATTATTATTATTATTATTATTATTATTATTATTATTACTATTATGAAGAAAAGGGTATTCCAAATCAGCCTCAGTCATCTTAAAAAGGCTTTAAAAATTCGTAATTAATTAGACCACGAACTGGAGTTTTCTGTACAATAATGTCGCCTAAAACTTTTGTAACGTCGGAAAATTTCAAGCCTTTTGTTTTCAGATGAATAAAAGATGTCCTTTAGGTTACAAAATAAAACAAGCTAGGATTTGTTTTCGGATGGATGAAAGATGTCCTTTAGGGCACAAAATAAAACAAGCTAGGATTTGTTTTCGGATGGATAAAAGATGTCCTTTAGGGCACAAAATAAAACAAGCTAGGATTTGTTTTCAGATGAATAAAAGATGTCCTTTAGGTTACAAAATAAAACAAGCTAGGATTTGTTTTCGGATGGATAAAAGATGTCCTTTAGGGCACACAATAAAACAAGCTAGGATTTTCGGTAAAGAAAAAAACAGCTGGTAAATTCCAAGCCTTTTGTTTTCGGATAAATAAAAGATGTCCTTTAAGTCTTTTACGGTACAAAATAAAACAAGCTGAGATTTTCGGTAAAGAGAAAACAGCTAATAAATTCTTGGGATAAGATTCCATTCTCTAAAATTTTCTGCCTCTGAAGTATTCCGCTAAGAGAACCGAAAAACTCCAGCTGTATTAGCATAAAGGCACTAAAAGGATATGGAAAAACAGTACAACGCCATTACAAGCGAATTCCTAAACAGGCCTCGTTGGAGGCCCCTGTTCAAATGCGGAACAGCAATAACTTGGAATGAAATAAAGTCTACACTTCCCTTTGGGACACCTAACAAATAAGGACAGGACGGACGGTTCACTTGGTCTCGAATAAACCAAAAATATATATGAAGTCTATTGTTATAATACAGACACATCCTCACGTAATACAGACAACAGCCCATTTTCGAGTTGCTCTTAGCCTCCTTTTCAAACCGAGGCCAAGTGCAAAACCGTTGATATGAAAGTGAGTTTTCTTTCACGTGCAAATAAAACTTATATCCATATGAATGGTTTTGCACTTGGTCTCGGTTTGAAAAGGAGGCTAAGAGCAACTCGAAAATGGGCTATTGGGTCGGACCTATTGATTTGAAACTGTTGTAAACAAAATTAGATCTAACCCGTCTAGGTGTACCGAAACTCGGTTATAGTAGAGTGTTAAAACATTTATTTTCTGAGGTTTCAGAAGAAACTATAAGTTTACAGGTTTCTGTGGGTTTTAAATCTTCGATTAGTTTGTATTGATCACCCCAATAACAAAAGAAAGACTTCCTGACGTCTGTTGCATGATTCCGACAGACTGTTTTTGACAGATTTAATAAGGTCGTAACCAACAAAACGGCTGCAATTTAGAATAACACTTTTGATGGCAGTTCCTCTTAGCAAAGACGTTCGTACATAATCTGAGCACTTTGAACACTTCAGGTCGTCATAATTGTACAAGTTCCTGATGTCTTTTTTCTTGTTTACGTTTGTTTGACTGGGTTCGCGTGACTTTTCCCGACAAGGCGAGAGCCGATAACAATAATCACGCGAGGCAAATACTGGTAGGTCACGCGAAGCTCCCATTTGTAGAACAAAGCCAAATTACAATATACCTTTTGCAAGTGGTTTTAACCTTCAGTTTTTAGCATTGGTACTTGTAGATATTATCTCTGTTTTCCAATCGATTTAAATTATCATGTCAACATTTCATTTCAGTTTTAGTAAAGAAAAATTTCCCACATAAACAGCCTGGCCTAGACTGTTACATATTTCATGTTGTATTTTAGAAGTATGACGTCTTAAAATATAATAAACTGTTTTCGGTTTTTTCGGAATGTAGGAAATAATCCCAGATTAAAATAAATGAAATTTTACTTTACAAAGCGAGAAGCGTCGTGGCAAGTATTTTGTGGCATTTTTACCACTTTAAGAGTAGTTCTTATCATTTTCGTACGTATGTATGTACGGCTGCGACAAGATGTAGCAACACGATAACGAAATAACTCGATCATTTGTTTTTGTATACTGAGCTGTTTAGTTCTGAAATCTCATCAAGGCGAAAAATTTAAAACCGATATCAAGTCGTGTAAAAGTACCCAGTTTATCAGAAACTAAATACACATAGTAACTTTAGTATCAGTTTGGTCACATAAACACAGCAGATGAGTGTAGCCCAGTTTTAAGTCAGTATCCTTTACATCGCCGGCCTTTCGTTAAATTAACGAAGTTCAATACTGCCAAGAGACTGTCCTTCGTTTTCACGTTTTTCTGGCAAAACAGAATCAAATGAGCGGATGCTTTTCGCAATTTGTTTTAACCTTTCTTAACCAATTTTAACCATTGGTACATTTTATTGCATGTTATAAAATTCCTTAATTATTGTTTTAACCTTTCTTAACCAATTTTAACCATTGGTACATTTTATTGCATGTTATAAAATTCTTTAATTATTCATTAAGGTTCTGACAAATCAATAGATGGTGTCACATGTACACCTCTGTAAACCCCAATACAAATCAACTGAGTTGATGAATTATTAAACAGTAGAATTAACTTTTGATACAAACACCTGCTCAGCTAATTAGTATTCATTAACTTTTCATACAGATCTCTACTCATTGTTTCATTTCATAAGAAAAATCATCATCATTTCATAATCAGTCAGATTTGTTTCTGTGAACGGTCAAAAAGTTAAAAATAAACACCGGAAGTGCTGATTTTATTTTCACAACAAGAACTGTATTTTGCGAAACGAGCTCTTAATCGACCGTGAAAATATTTAACTTGTTTCTTTTCATTCGCCTACGAATGAAAAGAAACAAGTTAAATATCTTCGCGGTCGACCGAGAGCTCGTTTTGCAAAATACAAATCTTGTAGTTTAGAAACTCAGCACTTCCGGTGTTTATTTTTAATTATTTTGGCTGTTCACAGAAACAAATCTGACTGTTATGGTGAAATCAAAGGAGGATATTACCGTCTTCCCAGCGTACTTTGGGTAAAATTCGGATGAATGACTTCCCGTGGAACTGAAGAACGCATGTATTATAGTGAAAGTTGTACATGGATTTCCTCGCTTTAATGTGAAGGCATGGAAATAAAACAGTACGTATCTTTTTCCTCTATTAATAATGTGCCAGGAAATGTTTTTCTTAAAGTGGAGTGGGCCCGTTGAAAAAAATTATCGTGGTACAGTTTGACTGTTGTCGTCCATGTCTATTTGTGGTCATCGGTAATGAACGATTGCATATTATTGGTTGGATCGATTAAAAAGAGGCGAGTCAAAAGCCAAATAATACCTAATTCCAGTCATTAATGGTATAAACGTTCTCGAAAACCTAATTGACTCCAATTGACTCCAAGATTTCATCCTAAATTTTGAAGTTGAAAGTGATCTATTTTGGCGGCCGTTTGTTTTTATCGGCGTTAAATTGAAAATGACTGCATTCGGCAAGCTCCAAGTGGCGCGTTGTTTGTAAGAAGATCTTATTGCATTTGTGGACCGATTTGAGTTTTATTTTGGTCACAGCAAAATATAAAATGAAATGAAGCTGAATGATTGGTGCTTGTACCATAGAAAAGTCAGAAAATAGCGAGAAAAGCGAAGATCGCTTTTGAACTAAAAATATAAGCATAACCGTAAACAAACACAGCATGACAGTCGCCTGCTGAGTGGTTGAGCTGAGTAGCTGTTGTTTTATATTTTCAGTTAGCGGGAATTATTTCACGGATCTGTTCGCCAGTGGTTTAATAAGTCAAAGCAAGCAAATATACCAGCTAATATACGGATATTTCTTCTAATATAAGCTGGCATTGTTTTGAAATGACGAGACGGTTTATTGATTCCATGAATCTGTGAAGAGATTTCAAGCGTCTACCACGCCGCGCTTATCGCGGGAAAACATAACCCGAAATGGAAAATATTCTGTAAAGGTGAATAGAATAAATAGGTGAACGTAGATTTGTTTTGAAAGGTTTCCGCTACGACCAACTGACCTCTAACCTAAGCGACGTCTGTTTAAAATGAGCTGCTTGCGGGTCGCAGCCGTTTGATAATATAGTTTACTTGCAGTGTATGCCGGGAAGATGGTAATATCCTCTTTTGGTGAAATTATCAAGAATTGTTACGAAAGACGTCCACGATCGAATACAAACTGAAGAGGTTAAATACCGTGGCCGTCGACGAAGAGCTCGTTTCGCAAAATACAGATCTACGTATCAAGAAAAGCGGGTCAAATTCGACAACAATAGCTATTGTATTCTTGATCGTTTTTGTCCATGTAAGGGCAAAAACGATCAACGGTGAAACAATGGCTTGTGACAAGCGAGGGAAATTCAAAATTTCCGATGAATCTTCGGCGGGCCCGATGAAGTGGCAAGTTCCCCCGTGAGGGAGGTACAGAGCTATAACTGACACGACAAACTAACAACAGCGAGGCATAAAAATTCCTCTGACAACAACACATTGGTTGCGTTCTTAAGGTTTAAACGAGCTTCGTTCTCATTTATAAATCATTCAAATCTTGTAGCCGCGTAAACAGTTGTTACGTGAACGTGTTGCTTTATTCCTCATGCCTGAAAGTCTATTTTGCGAGACTAACGGCAGCTACTTTCATCGGATAACAAACTAGCAATGTACTCAACTCGTTTTATTTTGGATTTTTGTTTTACTACGGCTTTTAGTTCCGAGGTGAAAGCATTTAAATCTCACGCCGCGGAAAATTATTGTTTATGTAAATATGTGTTTTTATCTTTATTCATGATGCACATGGCGTTTTGAAGCAAAAAAAAATAACACCTCCCTAAAAGTCACACCTTTGCGCTAAAGTGCGCTTGTATGAGCGCACATTCTACCGGTATGAAAAAAAAAAATCTAAGACCGAACCAGTTTTATGAGTCTATTTCGGAAAGATGCACGCGCTCAGGTTGTCAAGCCGAAGATTTTGCGATCATGCACGAACTTTTCGGCGTGGTTTCGGCAGTGTCACTTAAAACAAAAGACCTATTGTTTAAATCTTAATGTGCGAATTTGACCCGGTACAATAGACCATTTCTTGATACGTAAGGCGTTTCGTTTCGTTTCGCAAAATACTGTAAGCAAATAAACTGAAAGATTCGTGGCTTCGAAAGGGCCACTTTGCGGCTAAATCTGCATTCACCTCAAAAGTGTCGGAAACACAGACCAGCTAGTAACAAGATTTAGCTAAAACCAATAACCATCGGGAAACTCTGATTTATGGCCTTTTTTCAACGGTAAATACAAAGTAGGGATCGATTTGTATTTTTCAGTACTCTAGTTTTTTTGACACAGTGGACACGCTATTTAAATAATTTGCGTGCGATCTTGCACGTTAAGTTTGCTGTGTCTACATAGAAGGTTAACGCGCTTTTTTGTTAGACTGCTCACACTATCCCTGCCCAATACTCCCTATCATCAAACCGTGAAATAACGTGCATGCAGATTCCCGAGACATTTATTTTCCAATATGCCTAATGCATACAACTACGCCCAAGTATACGCTCCCACTGCGTCTTGTTGGATATTATAATTCAACACATTGCTATATTGCCCAAATATGGTCATAGCGTCCTCGATATCGGCAGCTCTATATGACATATATCCCGAGATGGTGGTAAATTTCGCATTTCGAAGGAAAGTGCATGAAAGCGATCGCTGCATGCTATTTCGTATCTTTGGGAGAAAAAATGCGTGAACTATTATGGATAAAAAATGGAAAACAAATGAAAACAAAAGAAAAGAGAAAAATTATTGATCATACGATTGTGTCTCAGTGAATAAAAGCTGTTTCAAAGTTTCAACCGCTCGACAAGGAGTGAACGAACGAAAAGAACGAAAAGCTTCAGCTAAAAGATCTCGCAATTACGGCTGTAGGAGCTAAAACGAGCAAGTTTGTAAACAACAGTGGATTCAGCTCGTACTTCGATGTTTGAAAATTTGGCGCTGATGGAAAGAACTAGAAATCCACATCAACTACAGGTAACGACGTTTTAATGGTTTATTGATTGTGTCCTTACGTTGTAAATTTTTGTAAGACTTACTGTCCTCTCATTGCCAGTTCTTTCAGATTGTTTAGGTAGCCGTGTGTTTGTTCAATTTGTTTTGATTCTGAATTGAACTTTTTTAAGACACGAAAAACCTTTCATAAAGGAATCCTCTGCCATTTTACTGTGTTTCGTGCACTCATTACTCTGTCGTTCTTAACGTAGACGAAAGCTCTCCGTATGAAAACTGTCAATTTTAGCGTGGCAAAATTTTCATTTGCCGCTTGTTAAATCGTGTTTGGCTTTATGCCAAGAGCGGCTTTATAAAATGAGTTTGCTTCATTCATGGCGAGATTTCGACGATTAGCATGGTGGGTTCACACTAGACAGTAAGTCCGCTCTTATGTTTCTATAAAGTTCTCACTTTTAAGTGCTATCAATAAGTGCTATCTGTAATATTTTGAAGGTTAGACACAAGAGTCAGGACACGAGGTAAGACTCAATATGGCGGTTCTCAACAACAACTTTATTTACCTAAGCATCATGGGAAATTGCACAGTTCCCTATGAACTATGGGTACTTAATATGTTACACTGCTTTCCCCTTAGGAATGACATATAACTACATCAAGTAACAAAGGTTAGCAATAACAACAACTACAAATTAAGTCGGTCGGATTCTCTCTGATCGCCTCAAAGGAACTGGGGTTGGCACACTTACATTCTCTTGATTAAGGCTAAGCTCAACCTCTTCATCTAAAACACTGACTGGCAGCTGTGGTACATTGTTAGAAACTGGACTAACACCTAAAACTGCATTAGATTGCTCACAAGACTCAGGGACAGAAATGTCCAACTCACTGGTCTCATTTGGCACTTTATCATGAGCTCTGATCAAATGATCTGCATGAACATATCTAGTTTTATATCCAGTTTTAACCAGATAAGTTCTTGGTCCACAAACCTTAACTACCCGTCCCAAGATCCACCTCTCAGTGTTACTATTGGCTTGCGTGTTTCTAACTCGAACTATGTCATTTTCTGAAAATATCCTTTCTTTATGACACTTCAAATCCTTGTATTCCTTCTGTTTGTTTTGTTTACCCTCTACTATTTGGGCTAGATCAGGTTTTACTAAACTTAAACGCGTACGCAGGCGACGTCTCATTAACAATTCTGCTGGTGTAGCACCTGTGGTGCTGTGTGGGGTTGTGCGATATCTTAAAAGAAAATCGGCTAATCTGTGTGTCATAGATCTATTCTTGTTGCCTTCTAAAACCTGTTTGACTAATGCCTCCTTCACGACCCTGACCGACCTTTCGGCTGCTCCATTAGATTGTGGGTGGTAAGGGGGAACTAAGGTATGTTTCACGCCATTTCTGTTCATAAACTCTGCAAATTCATTTGAAATAAATTGGGGTCCGTTATCGAACACAACTTCCTCTGGCAAGCCGTGTTGGGAAAATATGAGACGCAGCTCATTTATGGTGTGCTCTGTGGTAATTGAGGTCATGTGTTGTATCTCAATCCATTTTGAGTGACTATCGACCACCACTAGAAAGTAATCACTGCCCTTTTGACAAAAATCAATGTGGATACGCTGGAAAGGTCGTGTGGCCCATTTCCACGGTATCAAAGGAGCACAAGGTGGAGAGCTCCTTACATTCTAACAAACAGTGCATAATTTAATGTCTCTTTCAATTTCGTCATCCATCTTCGGCCACCACACACAGGTACGAGCTATTGCTTTCATTGCACAAATGCCAGGATGCTCCCAATGTAATTCTCTTAACATCTTTTCTCTGAGACCCTGAGGAATAATTACCCTGGAGCCCCACAGAATACAGTTCTGTTCACAAGAGAGCTCATGCCTACGAGCATAATAAGGTTTTAGATACTCCTCATTACATTTTTCTGGCCACCCTGTCATAACCAAATCAAGTACTTTACTAAGCACTGGGTCTAGCAATGTAGCTTTCCCAATGTCCGTTGCAGTTATAGGGAAATCCTTATCAATAGCACTTACACTATAGATTTCGCTTTCGCTGCCTATCTTAGAATCTTCATAACGTAGTCTGGAAAGTGCATCACAATTACTGTGCCTCTCAGACTTCCTGTATTCAATTTCATAATCATATGCTGAAAGGACAAGGGCCCAACGCTGCATTCGGGCAGCTGCCAGTGTCGGAATTGGAGCTTTGGGGCCTAAAATAGCTAACAATGGCTGGTGATCGGTTACTAATGTGAACCTCCGTCCATATAGGAACTGGTGAAACTTTTTAACCCCATATACGATAGACAAACCTTCGCGTTCTATCTGGGCATAGTTTCTCTCACTTGAGCTTAGTGTGCGGGAGGCATAAGCTATTGGCCTTTCTTGACCATCGTCCATTACATGACTAAGTACCGCTCCTAACCCATAACTCGATGCATCGCAAGCTAACCTAAGTTCACGATTCAGTTCATAGTGAACCAAAAGCGAATCACTAGTAAGGCCTTCCTTACATGCTTCAAAAGCTTTCTGACAGTCCTTCGTCCACTCCCATTGAATGTCTTTCTGCAGAAGCTTATGTAAGGGTGCTAATGTTGTAGCTAGGCCTGGCAAAAAGGAATGGTAATACTGGACCATGCCTAAAAACGACCTTAGTTCGCTCACATTACGTGGGGTTGGAGCTCCCTTTACAGCACTGATCTTCTCCTCCACTGGTTGCAAACCTTTGGCACTTATTTTTAGGCCTAGGTAAACCACTTCAGGTTTCAGAAATTCACACTTTGGTAATTTCAGATGGAGATTGTATTTGTGTAGTCTGTCCAACACATCTGCAAGTATCTTTAGATTCTCTTGCCAGTCATCCCCCCCTATTAAAATGTCATCCTGTTTACATACACATTTCTCAATTCCCTGGAGAATTTGATCCATTTTCCCCTGAAAAATCTTTGGGGATGACTTGACCCCATAGGGCAATTTTAAGTAGGAATATAGACCTTGGTGAGTGCTAATGGTCAAGTATTCTTGACTTTCTTCATCGACATCTAACTGAGCATAGGCGTGTGACAGATCAAGCTTACTAAATACTTTAGAGCCAACTAGGGCAGTGTATAAATCCTGAGTGGTGGGCAGGACATATTGCTCATCTTCAACTGACTGATTGATAGTCGCCTTATAGTCTCCGCAAATTCTCACAGAGTTATCGTTTTTTGGCACAACCACAATTGGGCTAGCCCATTCCGACTTGTCAGTTTTCTTAATCACTCCATGCTTCTCAAGCTTTTCTAGCTCCTTCTCAACTTGTTCTTTCAATGCATACGGAACTCTACGTGCTTTTACAAATATAGGCTTTGCATCACCTTTCATAGTAATGTGTGCCTTGAGCCCTTTCATGCCCTCATAACTCTCTGTAAATAATTCACTATGTCTGGACAAAATATCATTCAGTTGACTCTCGGCACTGACTGGATGTTCACTATAGACACGAAATATATCTCCCCACTCTACCGTAATTTGGCGCAGCCAGTTTTTACCAAGTAATGTGGGCCTGGCATCGTAATTAGCTACAACAATTGGCAAAGAATATTGTTTCCCCTTATAGACCACATCACACTGCATTTCGCCTGACACGTCAAGCACCTCGCCCGTGTATGTTTTCAATGTCACTTTTGAAGGAGTCAGGGGCCTGTCTGCAAATTTCTCCAAATACTCACTTTTACTCATTATGGAGTAATCTGCAGCAGTATCCAGCTCCATCTTACACGGCTTCCCATCAATTACCATTTCCACAGTGTAACTGTCGCGATTGGGCTTGTTTGTGTCAAGCGGATACATGGAATAAATTCCTAGTTCATCATCATTAGATTCGGCTGCCTGCACATTATGGACTCGACCCTTTTTTGTGTCATCTTTCCAATGGCAAACAGATGCTAGATGACCAATTTTAGAACACTTATAGCATTTCGCTGACTTAAATTTACAAGAGTGACCTGAATGATTACCCCCACACCTAGGACATACTGATTGTTCAGTGTTCTTACTGTTTTGTTGTGTTAGCTTGTTCACTTGATTGCTTTCACTGGTTGTTGGGTGAAATTCTTGGGTGTTCCTTTCTGCCATCTCCATGGCCTTAGCAATACTGCAAGCCTTCTCAAACGTAAGATCCTCGGTGTTCAATAACTTGTTTTGCATCTTAGGATTGCTCAGCCCACATACGAACCGGTCTCGTAATGCTCGATCCAAAAATTCACCGTAATTACAATGTACAGCTAATTTCTTCAAGGCTAACACATAATCACTAACTGATTCTCCAGATTTCCGATTTCGGGTACCAAAATGGAAGCTTTGGGCAATTTCGAGCGGTTTTGGATTGTAGTGTTTCTCCAAGACCCGAACAATATCAGTGAATGGCTTGTCCTTGGGTTTGGCGGGCGCCAACAAATTACTGAGGGTCGAGTACACCTCCGGTCCAACTTCGGTGAGAAAAATCGCACGTTTCCTTTCTGTTACCACTTGATTGGCTTGAACACTTCCCTCTCCCGTTGTTTCCACAATATTATTGGCTGTAAAGAACATTTCCATCCTTTCCACGTATGAATTGAATGTTTCGCGGTCGGCGTTGAACTCGCCTACACGACCAAAAAGTCCACTCGCACTAGCGCTGGCCATCCTTTACGCCACAACACACACAGCGTTGCCCAAAAGCCTTGCACTGTCGATTTCCGTGGAGCAACGTCCGATCCTCGTCGCCAAAATGTAATATTTTGAGGGTTAGACACAAGAGTCAGGACACGAGGTAAGACTCAATATGGCGGTTCTCAACAACAACTTTTTTTTACCTAAGCATCATGGGAAATTGCACAGTTCCCTATGAACTATGGGTACTTAATATGTTACACTATCAAGATAGATTGCTTAATAACTTCTGGTATTTTTTCGAACATATTTTCTTCAGACTTCGTCAGTGAACTGTCACCGTGCAAGCGTATGACATTTGAACTGGCTGCTTCAGAACTCACGGTTTCTTTGATAACATTACGCCCCGAAAAGTTAGAAGAGAGAATTGACGTGGAATATTGCTGCTAGCGCTACTTCATCGATGGAAACCGAACCGTTGTTATTAAATAACTTTTTATAATTTTTTGACGATCTGTTTTTACTGTCGACTGATCTCCATTTAATTAGAAAAACATTAATCACTTGATTCTCGCTCGTAATAGCAGAGCTGTTGTCTGGCGTAGGAGATACGATTGTAAGAAAGAGATTTGATTAGTTTATTAATAAAGGAAGTGGATAGAATGGGTGTTGTGTGTTTCTGATGAGTTGTTGTAAGTAGCGTTTAACAAGAGTAAATGCATTCGACAGGGTCGTACATTGTACTGTCAAAATTGGAGGACTCGGTAAAAAAGGAGTGTAGTTAGGTGACCCCTATTATTATTATTATTATTATTATTATTATTATTATTATTATAATTTTTTTTTAATTCTCAAACAATCTTACGTTTACAATTAATTAAAAAATTCTCATTATTATTATTATTATTATTAGGACTGTGGACTGCGGACTTGTTTACAATTACATGTAAGAGTTATTTTTATAGAGTTCTTGCACGGTTAAATAGTAAACGATTTATCGATCATGTCGACACTGAAGCATATTGTCGACATTGTTACTTTATCCTAAATTTCATAGCCGATTCTTCATAACAGCTGTGTTTTTAAGCCTACCGTACATTTTCGCATTTATAATTTTAAACTTGAAACCGAATTCGTGGAGCAGTTTTTAGGATTAAGAGTTTATTATTATTATTATTATTATTATTATTATTATTATTATTATTTTTATTGAGTTTTCCTCTTACATATTAACAGATACTTATAAACGCGTGGCAATTATGCATTGTAATTTTACAAAGAGCGGCGTTATTTAAACAAAATATCTTACTACACACATTTTGAGTAACAATAAAGAAAAAAATTGAGAAACTACAAAAAAAAAAGAAATAAAAAGAAAATAAGGGGGTGAGGCGAAGAGAAAGACTTTATAGCAGTTAAACAATGGAAGTAGCTAAAATAGTTTTTTTGTGCATGAGTAATGGTATTAGGGGCGTGAAGGAGGTGGCTCCGAAAGAGTCAGAGATTCTTAAGAGATGCCGTTTAGGAATACACATTCCTTAGGTAAGGGTTGGTTTGCAATTCCGTGAACATGTATACTGTGGATCTACTTACTGGTTACAAGAAAACAAAAATTGACCTGGTGATGAAATTTTGATGAATCAGGTTTTAAGCCCAGTGCCAAAGATATATCCAAAGAGAAACCATCTTGAATGATTTGAAAAGCCCTTAGCCACGCTATTACGCTTTCCCGGAAAATTGTTGTTGTATGGCAACTCCAGATTTTCACATTCTCCTTGACAAAAGAGCACTGGGAGTTCTCTTTTATTCGTATTTTGGTTAAAAAGTCATTTGTCGGTAATCTCCTGTGCAGAAGTCTTAACTGGAATTCACTAATATAAGTTTTGTTCTTCTCGTTATTTGGGGTGCTAGTAGGTAAGAAGCACTCCAGTTTACATCGTTTTGCTTCAAACTACAGTCTTTAAGCCATTTCTGTTGGCTAAGAGTAGGGGCAGAGGCCATCTTCGCAACAAGTTTATCATACACAAGTCTATTTGATTTTTGAGATTTGATTAATTTGGTCAAAAAGCTTTCATATTCATTGTCATTATCTGTGAGGTCGCGTAGGTTACTTGTTCTCCGGAGAGTTGTAAGGCAGAAATAAGTCCTAAGTATGTTAAGGGCTTGATTTTAAAGCCGTATTTTTTTTGCAGCTCTTGAAAGGTGAAAAAAATATTATTACTATCTTTTAAGTGTTTTATTTTCCTAATACTCTACGTTCCCATTCCTTGTAGAAAATTGGGGCGTTGTTAATTCGCACCAAGGAGTTGAACCATAGACTATTTTCAAGAAACTGCCTTTCAGATGTTAATTGCTCTTCAAACTTTGTTTCTGACCAAATTAGATGAATTTCCTCTAAGAAATTGTCTATTATATTAAAAATCTTATTTATATCTTTTTCATTAAGATTGCCTGTAAAAAGGAGACCATAGCCAAACGTCTCAAGTTGAATATCAAAAAAACAATTTCCATTTGCCATGGTTGTCAGTATCAAAATATTTTTTATTCCATGATACCTTCAAGGCCTTGTTAAAAGAATGGATATCAATCATTTTGATACCACCGTCTGGATAGTTATTTACCATTATGTCACGTTTTATTACTCATGCGCGTAGCGGCATGAGTTATCAAATGCCCTCCGTTTTTCTTTTTACTCATGCGCGTAGCGGCATGAGTTATAAAGTGGGCTCTGTTTTTCTTTTTTTCCATTATTATTATTATTTTTTTTTTGGTGTCACGATTTTGCATGCAAATTTATGCACGCATATTTTAAATTGGCACTTCCGGTTCATAGACTTCCTGTTTAGTGACATCCGGCTACTCCCACTTCCGGTAAAACAGCGTTACTGAAGTGTCACGACAGCATCTCCTACAACCCTACCTACACTACTAATGTTCACGTTAGGTATATATAAGACGTAGAACAATTACTGGCTTCATTGTGGTACAGCTTTCATGTCCACAACATTCAATAGTAAACAACGTGGTTTGCAGGAACGATGACTGAATGAAAGGAGAAACTCTTTTCCATGTCGGACATCTTCTTATCATGTTTAAGATATATCATAAAATTTTCTTAGGCATGCGCATGAGTAAAGGCTGCTTGGAGCCTCTTGTTTTTTATTATTTTTATTATTATTTTTTGTGTCACGATTTTGCATGCAAATTTATGCACGCATATTTTAAATTGTGCATTTCTGGTTCGTAGCTTTGCCCTTTTCACTTCCGGTTTGGTGACTTCCGGCTACTCTCACTTCCGGCAAAACGTCATCACTGAAGTGTCACGACGGCGTCTCCTACAACCCTACTCATATTAGTAATGTTCACGTCACGTATATATTAAACTCACAGTAAAGACTGGCTTCATTGTGGTACGGCCTTCATTTATAAAACATTCAATAGTAACGTGGTTTGCAGGTGCGATGACTGAATGAAAGGAGTAACTCTCCTCCATGTCGGACGTCTTTTTATCTTGTTTAAAATATTAAAATATAAATTGCTTCTTTTCTTATGATACGTTGAAATATAAGACAAATGTTTCTTACGCATGCGCATGGCAAACATTTTCCGTCATTTGGTCTTATTGGTGTATAAGTCAGTCCTACATTTCTCCCGTCGAGGTGAACGTTGCTTTTATACACAGCATACAACTTGAGGCCGAATTTGTCGTGATTCCGAAAAACTAAGAGCTATTTTAAATCAGAGTTCTTCCAAGGCAAAAATGACAAACATCGATCTTTCGCGCTGGTAAGCATATTGTCAATTTATTCCCCTTTTTACTGCCGACTCTTTACAATGCCTGTGTCGGAGCAGTCCTCGCTGCCTGTGGTGAGTAATTTCAGACTTTTTTTTTTAAGAAAGAACAATAGAAACACACGGCAAAACAGCGTCGTTACTTTAACCCCTCAGATTTAATAAAAAAAATTAGACTTCGGGACTGGACTTCTGTGGATTATGGACTGTGGAATGCGTGTCATATTAATGTCGATTTTTACTGACTTTATTGCTTTTTGTGGTTACTAGGTTACTAGTAACCACTAAAGTAAGTCCGACTTTCCGAAGCGCGAAGTTGTGCCGAGTTCAATCGATTGCTGTACGATGAGACAGTTCTGATAGATTCGGATTAGACGACTCGATTGTCAACACAGTTCTGTTTGTACGTGCCCGCTATGGATCCATATGGGAAAGGTAAACGGAGCTTTCTCGTTCTTTTTACTGCTTTACCAAGCACAGCTTTCACCAAATGTGACCAAGCATTGTTTTCAAAGATTATTTTAGGTTTTTTCGTGGTTTGGAAAAAGGTTTTAGTGAAAAATTGAGCTGTGAATCGAAGTGTTTGTTTGAAGACCATGAGCTATCCGAAATCATGATTCAAACGCCGCCAGCATTTCATTTCTGTACCTTTGACCATTCAGAACTGTTTTTTTTATTAGTGAAAGCATTACGCGAATCATTTTTCCGGATAAGATTGGCATTCCATTACACAGAAAAAGTCGGAAATTTTAGAAAGCATAATAAAAATAGGTTGTTGAACTGAATTATTTTGTGATGTTTATTATATTTTCGCAGACGCCAGTCGGTTCCGCGCAGTAAATAGGACGCAATAGATCGCCAGGACTTCCATAAGCAGAAAGTCACGGAATTCTGAAAGGTGTTTGACTCTTTTAATCAAAGGAAAGACATTTTCATTCAAGGAAATATGAGTTTCATTCAAAAGTTTCGACCTTTTATAGAAAATATTTTTTTTTATTCAGTGGTCAGCTTGCTATCAAATTACATTTGACATAAAATTTGCATAAAGCAAAATTGTGTATTTGGGACACTTTGAACACTTTGAAGAAACTGTGAAGCCTGGAAAAAACTTATTGTAGATGGCAAAATCAAAGCATTTTTTAAAGAACCAGCTTTAAGTTATGGAAACATTTCATTTCGATTTGGTCTTAAATCACGGAGAGATTTTAGTGAATGCGTCACGCAACGTTTATTTACAAAATGTTTGACCAATTCATAGCAATTCTCACCAAAGACTTGAAAACTTTAAAAAAATCCCGGGTCTCCTGAATGTGATTTCCAGTTTATTTAGGGCCTACAAAGAGCTAATGGCAATCCGGGTAGGAGGGGGCATCTGGGTTAAAAATCAAGGTGTCAGGGTTGGTTGGCCTGACCGGGAAATACGGGCGGGGAAGGGGTCAAAAATTATGGCATCCGTCGGGGGGGGGGGATTTTTTCTGGAATAACCCATTTTACACCGATTGCATGCGATTTAGTAACACAGGAAAACTAAGTCTTTATATTGATTATCAATTTTCTTTTTACAGCATGTCCTCGACTGCCTATTTTTTCAAATGTAACAGAAATAATTCACGACTTGGAAAGTAATAGACGAGGGCTAGACTTTACAATACCCGGCCACTTATTTGCATCTCATTGAATAAGAATGGATTCTTTTGTTTTCATTTGGCTAGTTCTAACAAAGATTTAGTGATATGTAAATAAGTGGCCGGGTATTGTAAAGTCGCTCCTAGACGAGTGTGGATTTGATCGGGAATCAATAAATTAAATATTAAAAGCGAGCACAAAAAAATTGGTAACTTCAATCAACGCGTCTTAGAGTCTCATGCGCATGAGTATAGGCTAAGAGCAGCCTCTTGTTTTATCATTTTTCCATTCCATAGAAACAGGTAAAATAGCTTATTACTCGTGGCGAAGCACACGAGTTGTAAATCCGGCTTTGACTTTTCTTGTTTTTTTTTCGTGTTACATTAGCGCATGCAAAGTTATGCACGCATATTTAAGTCTGTGTCGACGACTATATGGCTTTCGGCCATGAAATACATACCGTAAAATCTCTCCGTGTGTTGACTCGAGAAGGAAAATAAAGAACTACAGCGTACAATTGCACATTTTCAAGACAATTCAAGGCGTTCATGGATGGATAGGACCGTTTGATATTGTGTTGGCCGCTTATTCCTTTGGTGTTTTATATATTAAACTTACAATTTGCTTAGCGATCGAGCTCCGGGTCGAGCTTAAGTGTCAGCACAGGAAACCCAAGCGTAATGTTTGCATATTAATGATATTTGAAAATATAAGATATTGTATGGAATTTCGAATTCAACGTTTTAAGCAATATATACAATCAAAATTGCTGAATAAAATCGTTGAAACATTTATTGTTGTTGTATTCTATCTTTATTCAGTGTTTCTACGCTATTTGAACGATGTTTAGTTTATTTATCTTACCTTGTATAATATAATGGAAAGGAAGGAGAGTTCGGTCGCTTTCGGCGTTCGACACGTGTCCACAAATGGCTCATTTTTCGCACAAAAAATAGGTGCTGCTCCCATTCTGACTGGTCGTCCTCACAGTAGAATAACGTTAAATTGCATTTCTGCGAACAACTTGAACATCCCTTGTTGATTATGACAAACAAACCGCTCCACGAAATCACATGAGGACCAAGTTGTCACTATGCTTATCGTGCTTTCGACATTAAAACGGCCTCTTGAAGAGGAGGAGACAAGGAAGAAAAGATGGAAAAAGTAAAAACACAACTTGGCCCTCACCGCGTGGTAGGCGCAACAAAAATGACAGGTTGACAAAATCAGAAAGTTCCCTTCCCTGTGGGGTTTGATTTTACTCTGGTACCCAGTGTTGACCGCGCATCCGTGGTCTCTTCCGTTCTTCACGCTCTCTGGCGCCTATTTTGTAGTGCTATGTGATTTTGTGGAGCGGCTTGTTCGTCATTATCAACAAGGGATGTTTAAGTTGTTCGCAGAAATGCAATTTAACGATAAATAAAGATAGAATACAACACCAATAAATGTTTCAACGATTTTATTCAGCAATTTTGATTTTATATATTGCTTAAAACGTTGACTTCGAAATTCCATACAATGTCTTATATTTTCAAATATCATTAATATGCAAACATTACGCTTGGGTGTCCTGTGGTGTCGGCTACTGAATCTAGTGAATGCAGTGTAGTCTTACTTTTAAATCCGTGTATACGTGAAAGCATGATGAACGGGTTATCGGCAACGGTGTTTAAATAAAATTCACTCTCTCACTCACTCACTCACTCACTCGCTCCTAACTGAGCAAATGCTTTGTTACGAACACGTTTCGTTACTGGAATTCAACGTGAATCCAACGATAACAATAATTAATTTGATGTAAACGATTATAGACAACAATAAGCTTACAGATGTTTCGCATTTGGAGTTTTTACTGCAACATTAAAATCGATCTGAAAGGATTTTGCAACCTAAACGTGCGTTCTGATGCGTATCTAGCTTAAAATAATAAAATTTAGTTTCTAGGTAGTATGGGTTCTTGGACAGCGCAGTGGATGGAATTTGTTCCTTAGTCCAGGACGGCCCGAGTTCGTCCCTCCATGGAGTAATTTTTTTTCCTTTTTTTTTTATTTTTTCAAACTGGACATTATGAACGTGATGTACTTTTTTTCGTTCCTCAAAAATCCTTACGTTTAATTTAATATATATATATATATATATATATATATATATATATATATATATATATATCGAACCGTGTCAGCTTACGGCAATATAGCGTTACGTGTTATGCGTTAGCATTTCTTCTCGGATTGGCTCTTAGGAGCCTTTGATTAGACATAATTTCAAGCTTATGTTTCTCCGTAAAAGCACTCAATTCACTCGGGAATCAATGCTGCAATGAGTTAAAGGCGCCACGAGTTCAAGCTGTGTACAGCTTCTTTGTTTATATCTTTGATGATCAACTCGTTTGTGTAGAGAGGCGCAGAAATGTAGACAGTTTGAGAAACTATTAAGCTTTTTAGTACTATGATTTTCCCAGTTAAAGTTAGTCTGCGTTATTTCCAGTTGTTAAGTATGATTCTTATTTTTTACAAATTTTCCTTGTAATTTTAAAAGGCAGTAGTGTCAGGGTCTATGGAAAATTGCATTCCAAGAGATTTTACTTTAACTTTTTGCCATCTAAAATTTCTTTCAGGAGCAAGAATTTCATTTCTACCGCTTTTCAAACCGATCCAGAGAACTTCTGTTTTCTTGCTTTTAAGCTTGAGACCACTAAAAAGAGGTCTTGCCGAAGTCATCGAGTATACTAAGAAGCGGTGAGACTGAGTGTCTGTTGTGAGCCGTCGATTATTAAAGTCATGTCGTCTCCTGCGTATTGACTTAGTTTAATTTCTTCCTGATTCACGCGGATTCCCTTAATGTTTTGATTTTGTCTAATTGCTTTGGCTAGAATTTCCACCGAGAGAATAAAGAGATAAGGAGATAAAGGGCAGCCTTGCCTAACATTTTTTTCGACTTCAGTTCAAAAAACTACTCGTCCATCCATTATTCGAGACGCAGCTTTCTATGTTGCCGTAAAAGCACTTGACCAAGTTTATCAAAGTAGGACCAAAACCAAAACAATGAAGCGTTTTTGTAATGAAAGGCAATTCTATCGTGTCAAACGCTTTCTCAAAATCGAGAAATAAGAGCAGTCCGGGAGTTTTTTTTTTTTCCTTTGGCGAAACGAACAACGCTGTCTATTAGTCTAACGTTTTCACCCATAAATCTACATTTAATGAAGCCAGTCTGGTCATAGCTGATTAAATCGGTAAGAACATTTTTCAGGTGACTTGCGATAGACTTTGCAGCTAGTTTATAATCACAGTCTAGAAGGGTTAATGGTCTCCAGTTTTTGATGTAGTGCGGATCCGCGTCTTTCTTGAAAGAGTTTGATAATACCGCTTCTCTGAGTAATGGACAGTTGACCGGTATCGTATGAAAAGTTGAGAGCTCTTATAAGTATTTTGAATATATCTTTCCAGAAAAGCTGATAAAATTCAGCTGGTAACCCGTCGGAGCAGGGTGCTTTCCCATTTTCCATAGTTATCAGAGCTGCAAGGCATTCTGTTTCTGTTATAGGGCCTTAACTTTTTTTTTCGTTCTCGTTCAGGATCGTGTCATTTTCATGGCTGAAAAAGTCAGATGGATCGATTAACGAGTGTGAGCTTAAGTTTGTACTAATAGAAATTCATATAGAAAGACTGGCACTCGGCTAGGATTTCCTGATCTGAGGTAACATAGTTGTTAGCATCTTGTTTTATCTGGCTTATGGTTCCTTGTTTGCAGTGTCTATTTTCAAGGTTTAGAAAATATTTGGTATTTTTTCTCCCTCATTATACCACCTAATTTTCGATCTCAGGATAGCGCCTCTTAATTGTTCGATGTTCGATAATCTTTCCTCGTTCACCCCTTAGATCATTTAGTTGTTCAAAAAGATCGTGATTTCGTGATTTGTTAGTCTCTTGATTTATATCTTTTTCTAGTCACGATATCATCTTTTCTTATTCAGCCTCGTGTTCTCTAGTTTGTTTAGACTTGTTTCTGGCGTAAAATAGCGATGTTTCTTCTATTTTCAGTTTAACCATGTCCCAAAGTAATACAGGGTTAACCGAGTCGTCTTCTTTATATTCATCTTGAACGTTCGTGATTGTTGATTTTATAAGGTTGACATATTCCGTTTCGGTGAGATACGAGGTGTTCAAAATACAAAGGAATTTTCAAGCGAAAATGAGGCCAAGAGGGCTAATTAAAATGCATATAAAAGAAACATAAATTGGCCGCCATTTTGGAATAAGGTGTATAACTTTTTTTAGAAACGGTTGCATTAGAACGATTCACAATGCTCGGCTGCTCGATTCAGCGGAAATCCAACTGTAGACTTAGATAGGACTTGCTGAAAGGCGTATTTACAAGAGCATTACTCGATCACAACTCGCTCTACGGCAGGAGGCCGGGGGTAACGTCCGGTCGTTTGAGATATAAGGTCCGGTACTTTCATACGAAATAATTGTTTTTGGAAGTGTCAATAAATCGGATAGTTTTGTATTTGTTTATGAAAGATAGAGTTCAGCCTTCTTTTGCTCACTTAACACACTATGATTCCACAGTAATCTACAGAAAACGGACACCTGCAGACTGATGATTGTCAAAATTGCCAATTCAAATATTTAATTTTTTTGACCTTCCCGAACTACTTCCAGTCCAGGGAAGGCAGGAAATGGCGATTCAGAGAGTCCAATTTCAAAAAATTTACCCCCTGGGGGGGGGGGGGGGGCATGCCCCCGGACCGCCCTAAATGTTCATGCCTTCGGCACTCATTTATGCACCTACGGCGCTCAAGTCCCTAAATAACAATGATACACAACCATCAAGGCTTACTATCAGAAAATGCCTAGGAACGCCCCTGATAAGCATATTCTTTGTTAATTTATCTTAAAATTTATCGCCGATTCTTCTCAATACGTGTGTTTTTAATAGCAGTCGTCACTGCTTGTTTTAAATTGCACAATGCAAAGAAAGTTTTTCTATCGAAGGATTTGAATGGTCAACCATACGCGTTTTGAAAATACGAGTTTGAAAAAAAAAACAGCATTCTTGTACGAGACAGTCCCCTAAAGGCCAATCAAATTTAACAAATCTCAGCTTTCATATTTATGTCACGCATCGTTTTAGAAACGAATAAAAGTTTCTTTATTCATCGCCGATGACGGCGGCTCAAAAGAAGGAGTACAACTTAGGATATGAGATACAGTGCCGAGAGTAAGGAACCATTTGACCTAAAGTAGTTTGAATTTGAATTGAGAAGTTCTCCTTTTGTTTGATCACAGTGCATGCAATGGAGCGCCGTTTTTGTAGCATGCAAACAGCCTCCTGTCTCGGAGGGGCGCTGTTTAAAGCGGTGAATCGCCGGAAAAGGGGAGCCTGCACGCGAGTTTCAGATTATCGAATGTCTTCGTCCAAAGTTTGGACGCAAAGCGTTTCTTGGGCTAAAATAACCTTAAAGCAATAATTTTGTCATTTAATTGTCTTTTCTATGGTTCCGATACAGAGGAAGAAAATAGGATATATATTCGTATTTAGTGAAAACTAGCAACAGAACACCAAGAGTAAGGTATCAATACAAGTGCTTTCCGAAGAGAAATTCAACCATAGTCAGTTTTTAGCGACACCAGCTGGAAAACTTTAATTTTTGACAAATGAACTGAATACAGTGTGACCATCGAAGAATCACCCTGATAACATCTACTTCTAACAACTACTGTATTATTCGAAAATGGCGTTCAAGGCTCGATTTCTTATCTTAGTTAGCTGGCCAACAGTAACACGTTGTATTGAGGAAAACTCCAGCTATATAACAACTTGTCTTGTTATAAAGTTGGAGTTGGAGTTCTTCTTATACTTTGGTTTTTAATTTGGACTGCGCAGTTTTAAAAGATCCTATATATAACTGGAATGAAGTTGAATTTGCATGTGTTTGCTTCGTAGGAAAGGTCTCTGCTGCTTTGGATCATTGATTTCTTTGTTTCTTTCTTTGAACACGGTAAGTCCTTTCCTAAATGCAATTGCATGTTTTTTTTGTCAATAACTGTGGCAACTAGTAAATTCGGAAGATAAGATTCCTTTCCCTAAAATGTTCTGCTACTGAAATATTCAGCTAAAAGAACCGAAAAGCTCAAACTGTATTTGCTTTCACATGATTTCCTTTAAGGCACTAAAATGATAAAGAAACACAGTACAACGCCATTACAAGCGTTTTCGTTGAGTGCCCCTTACTGATATTGAACAATATTAATAACAATAATACCTTTACTAAAGTGTCAAAGTTATTTAGCGAAAATAAGTGCCGAAAGAGTGTTGCATCAGAACGTTTTATAGAGGATAGAAAATGTCTAAATAACGTGTGTTTCTTCTGATGCTTTGGTTATAATTTTGAGCTGTGCAGTTTTCTAAGATTCTAAATATAACAGGAATGAAGCTGAATTTGCGTGTCTTTGTTTCGTAGAAACGATCACTTTTATTTCCGCTCACTGAGCATTTTATTAGCTTCTATTTTGAACACGGTGAGTCCTTTCCTAAATCAAATTGCATGGTTATTTGTCAATAATTGTGGCAACTTACTGCTTTTATTTTGCACACCGTTTATGTCGATTCGTTTGAAAAGGGACTAAGATTCGCTAAATTTCAGCTACATTAACCTATGCGTCTTTAAACGAATTGAAAGGCTCATTTAAGTTGTTATTTTTTATAGTTGTTATTTTTTAGAGCTTTTATTACCCGATAGTCACCTTCTCCCAAATTGTTTTCACTAGTGCACGGTCAGATTGGTGTTAACATGTCATGCTTGCATACATCTTAGTGCGTATTCACATATTCTAAAATGTATAGAAAAATGCTATTTTGCGTAGTGTTCAGTCGTCTACAAAACGTCTAAAATTCTTTGAAGTTCAGCTGTATTAAGCAACACGTTACAAACCGAAATGACCGGTTTATTTATTTATTTTTTATTTATTTTTATTTTTTTCGTTTCCTTATGCTTTTATTGAACAATACACTTATTACTTACAATACAAAACAAAATACTTAAAATACAGTACATTGCTCTACATACAATACCAGATAAAATAATACTACACATAAAACCTACAAACAATATCTACGTTAATTTACAGAGACGTATAAATAAATAAATAAATAAATAAATAAATAAATAAATAAAGAGGGGTAATTCGGCCATTTGGAACGCTGCAGGATAAAACAAAAAAAGGAAGCTGCACATTTAGCTTAAATAGTTTAGAAAAGGGCGCCACTTCTTTTTGTGAAAATCAAGCCTGTTATTCTTAAAAGCAATGTGGTTTCCAATGCGTTCTATATACTTTAATTTGGCTATAAGGTGAGCCAGGGAAGGTGAAGATTTTCTTTGCCGATTGTAAAATATGGTTTGCTTACAAATGATGATGATATGATTCAGGAGTGTCCAAAACCGAGTATTAGTAGTGTATCCAAGCATGATTTTAATTTTGTCAAGTGCGTTGATTCCAAAGCCAAGTTCAGGTTTATGATTCGAGAATTTTTCATGGCATTGGGGAGGATGAAACAGATAGTTGCACTGCGTAAATTCCTTATGACGGACACACTGAGGATAACATCCAGGTTTCTGGTGCACAGGTACATGAAGAAGAGGGTACTAGTAACCGAAATCACCCTCAATGGGCAAAGCGGGCACCTACGTGGCTTACTTACAACTATCCTTGCAACCCAACATGTGGCGGATTTACTGTGAAAGGCTTTTTGTAATCTGTTTGTTTAAAAAAACAACAACAGTCACGTTTCGTGTATTTCAAGCATTCAGCAGTTTGAATGACTCCACAATTATCATAAGATAGGCAGCGTAAGACAAATTATTGAACATTAACTATATATGGACTGATAAGAGCTATTCAGTGGCCTGATCATCACATTCCGGTATTCCAAATTGGAATCGGTAAAGGGAAAGCACTTTTAATAATATTTCTGTGTTACGTTTCCCCTGTCACGGATACCATTTATTTTAAGACAGGGGGAGGCGTAAGGCAGAGGTTGTATCCAGTTTAACCCTTGTAAAGTAGATATATTCGCATTTCAGTGAATTTGCTGTGAGGGCCAATCAGTCAGACGTTCATGGCTGTGAGGGCCTGTATTGTACGTGACGTCACGAAAAAGCATGTGCTCGAGAACGCAATCGAAAAATTGAGTATTATAAACAGATTTACGGTATGAAAACTTTACGAAATACACGAGCTTCCTCTCCAACTACCTTTTCGTGCCTTTTCGTGCCTTATAGAACCGGAGATAACACGTGTCGTGCATATAATGGCACCACAGAAGACATTACTCAAAGAGTGCCGTTTAAACGTCTGAAAAGAACCACGGAGCCTTTTCTAATCATGAAACAACTTGAGGTCCTAATTCCTACAGAAGTAGTAAATGAAGTTAATATATGAAAAGTTTAAAATCAAGGCAAAATTGTAAAAGATCGGGGAGTGTTTCTATTATTTAGACTACCTAGTCTATATATAAATCTACATGTACTCGGCGTAAAAAATAATTTTAAAATAAGTTTTCAATGGAGCTAACAGTGGCATCTGAAGTTAACGACAGCAGCGACAGATTGGTAACAATTTAAAAGCCCTGTGAGGTTTTTCGGCTAAAACGTCTCTGCGCTAAAACGTCTCTGCTTTTTGCATATCTCAAAAGTAATTTGCAACCCTTCCGATTACGCGTAACGCAACTTGCATAATTGCATAATTTAGATTAGTGTTGTTGATTGTTACATGCCTTTTTGCTTTTATACGTAATTCTAGATTTGAATAAATAATGAATAACAGATTTTAAACTGCATTTGTACTTTAATTGTCGTGTTAAATTTATGTAACTTTTGTTACACTTATGCCAGAAGAGCATGCGCATTCTGCTTGGCTTTTAAACTTATAACTGTTTGTTATACTTTGAATCGAGTAATGTAATATTGTTGTGTTTAAATAATCACAATTTTAAAAATCTGTGCCACTTTCGCCACATTCGCATTTTTTCTGTTCTAGAAAAGACTGTCATGGAAAACATATACAAGGTTGTACAAGGCATCACTATTGGAATACTGACTGCCAATTTACTTCTCAGCACTAATCGTGTTCAAAACGCCATCCAGTTAACAAAAGAATGCTTGAGTCTCCTTAACACTAAAGCTCTGAAACAAGCAACGGAATTAGTCACATTAATTTCCAAAGTGCTATATTCCCTTTTGTTCGAGGGGTACTCTCTTGTTTACAATCATACGAATGCGATAAAATGTGGTAGTAAGCTTCTGGCCTTATTGCGCGACAGTGGCGAAAAAGCCGAAGAAGGACAAATAACAACTGGAAAAAGGAAAGGAGAAGCATCGTGTTATGAAAAACTAGGAACGGTGTTTCAGTTTATCGGTGAATATGCCAGGGCTAAAGAACATCTCGAAAAAGCACTTGCGATCTTCAAAGAAATAGGCGACATAAACGGAGAAGCCTCGTGTTATGCAAACCTGGGAATGGTGTTTCGGTCTCTCGGTAAATATGCCAAGGCTAAGGAACATCTCGAAAAAGCACTTGCGATCAGAAAAAAAAATGGCAATATAAATGGAGAAGCCTCGTGTTATGAAAAACTAGGAACGGTGTTTGAGTCTCTCGGTGAATATGCCAAGGCTAAAGAACATCTCGAAAAAGCACTTACGATCAGAAAAGAAATTGGTGACATAAATGGGGAAGCCTCGTGTTATGCAAACCTAGGAACGGTGTTTGAGTCTCTCGGTGAATATGCCAAGTCTAAAGAACATTATGAAAAAGCACTTGCGATCTTAAAAGAAATAGGCGACATAAACGGGGAAGCCTCGTGTTATGCAAACCTAGGAACGGTGTTTCAGTCTCTCGGTGAATATGCCAAGGCTAAAGAACATCTCGAGAAATCACTTGTGACCAGAAAAGAAATTGGCGACCGAAATGGAGAAGCCTCGTGTTATGCAAAACTAGGAGCGGTGTTTCAGTCTCTCGGTGAATATGCCAAGGCTAAAGAACATCTCGAAAAAGCACTTGTGATCTTCAAAGAAATAGGCAACATAAACGGGGAAGCCTCGTGTTATGCAAACCTAGGAACGGTGTTTCAGTCTCTCGGTGAATATGCCAAGGCTAAAGAACATCTCGAGAGATCACTTGTGACCAGAAAAGAAATTGGCGACCGAAATGGAGAAGCCTCGTGTTATGCAAAACTAGGAGCGGTGTTTCAGTCTCTCGGTGAATATGCCAAGGCTAAAGAACATCTCGAAAACGCACTTGCGATCTTCAAAGAAATAGGCGACATAAACGGAGAAGCCTCGTGTTATGCAAACCTAGGAACGGTGTTTGAGTCTCTCGGTGATTATGCCAAGGCTAAAGAAAATCTCGAAAAAGCACTTGCGATCAGAAAAAAAATTGGCGTCATAAATGGAGAAGCCTCGTGTTATGCAGACCTAGGAACGGTGTTTGAGTCTCTCGGTGAATATGCCAAGGCTAAAGAACATTATGAAAAAGCACTTGCGATCTTAAAAGAAATAGGCGACATAAACGGAGAAGCCTCGTGTTATGCAAACCTAGGAACGGTGTTTGAGTCTCTCGGTGAATATGCCAAGGCTAAAGAACATCTCGAAAAAGCACTTGCGATCTTCAAAGAAATAGGCTACAGAAACGGAGAAGCCTCGTGTTATGCAAGACTAGGAACGGTGTTTCAGTCTCTCGGTGAATATGCCAAGGCTAAAGAACATCTCGAAAAAGCACTTGCGATCTTAAAAGAAATAGGCAACATAAACGGAGAAGCCTCGTGTTATGCAAACCTAGGAACGGTGTTTCAGTCTCTCGGTGAATATGCCAAAGCTAAAGAAAATCTCGAAAAAGCACTTGCGATCTTTAAAGAAACAGGCGACATAAATGGAGAAGCCTTGTGTTATGCAAACCTAGGAACGGTGTTTCAGTCTCTCGGTGAATATGCCAAGGCTAAAGAACATCTCGAGAAATCACTTGTGACCAGAAAAGAAATTGGCGACAGAAATGGAGAAGCTTCGTGTTATGCAAAACTAGGAACGGTGTTTCAGTCTCTCGGTGAATATGCCAAGGCTAAAGAACATTTTGAAAAAGCACTTGCAATCTTAAAAGAAATAGGCAACATAAACGGAGAAGCCTTGTGTTATGCAAACCTAGGAACAGTGTTAAAGTCTCTCGGTGAATATGCCAAGGCTAAAGAACATCTCGAAAAAGCACTTGCGATCTTAAAAGAAATAGGCGACATAAACGGAGAAGCCTCGTGTTATGCAAACCTAGGAACGGTGTTTCAGTCTCTCGGTGAATATGCCAAGGCTAAAGAACATCTCGAGAAATCACTTGCGATCTTAAAAGAAATAGGCGACATAAATGGAGAAGCCTGGTGTTATGCAAACCTAGGAATGGTGTTTGAGTCTCTCGGTGAATATGCCAAAGCTGAAGAACATCTCGAGAAATCACTTGTGACCAGTAAAGAAATAGGCGACATAAATGGAGAAGCCTGGTGTTATGCAAACCTGGGAATAGTGTTTCAGTCTCTCAGTGAATATGCCAAGGCTAAAGAACATCTCGAGAAATCACTTGTGACCAGAAAAGAAATAGGCGACATAAATGGAGAAGCCTTGTGTTATGCAAACCTAGGAACAGTGTTTGTGTCTCTCGGTGAATATTCCAAGGCTAAAGAACATCTCGAAAAAGCACTTGCGATCTTAAAAGAAATAGGCGACATAAATGGAGAAGCCGTGTGTTATGCAAACCTAGGAACGGTGTTTAAGTCTCTCGGTGAATATGCCAAGGCTAAAGAACATCTCGAAAAAGCACTTGCGATCTTAAAAGAAATAGGCGACATACATGGAGAAGCCTTGTGTTATGCAAACCTGGGAAAAGTGTTTCAGTCTCTCGGTGAATATGCCAAGGCTAAAGAACATCTCGAGAAATCACTTGCGATCTTAAAAGAAATAGGCGACATAAATGGAGAAGCCTTGTGTTATGCACACCTAGGAACGGCGTTTGAGTCTCTCGGTGAATATGCCAAGGCTAAAGAAAATCTCGAAAAAGCACTTGCGATCTTAAAAGAAATAGGCGACATAAATGGAGAAGGCTTGTGTTATGCAAACCTGGGAATGGTGTTTCAGTCTCTCGGTGAATATGCCAAGGCTAAAGAACATCACGAAAAAGCGCTTGCAATTAGTAAAGAAATAGGCGACATAAATGGAGAAGCCTTGTGCTATGGAAGCCTAGGAACGGCGTTTGAGTCTCTCGGTGAATATGCCAAGGCTAAAGAAAATCTCGAAAAAGCACTTGCGATCTTAAAAGAAATAGGCGACATAAATGGAGAAGGCTTGTGTTATGCAAACCTGGGAATGGTGTTTCAGTCTCTCGGTGAATATACCAAGGCTAAAGAACATCTCGAAAAAGCACTCTTAGTGCATAAAGAGATTGGAAACATTAATGCTGAAGTAGAAAACCACGCTAACCTTGGATTTTCCATGTTGGTGCATGGAAACATACATGGAGCGAAATCCCATCTCTTTAACAGCATTCGTAAAAGTGAGGAGATGCGCTCTTTTCTGGGAGATAATGACCAGCTGAAGATATCGTTGTTTGACAAGTACGTTAATTGCTACCGGCTTCTAAGTGTATTGTTCTTTTCAACTGGGAAGCCTAATGAAGCTCTCTACACTGTAGAGCTTGCACGAGCCAGAGCCCTGGAAGACTTAATGTTAGCTCAGTACTCTTTGGAAAAAGAAATATCAGTCAATCCACAGACATGGGTTGGTATTGAATGGATCATGAATAAAGAAAGTAACTGTTCTTGCCTATACATTTCATATCTTAAAAATGCTGTATTTTTGTGGATTGTTAAAGCGAACAAACCGATACTTTTTCGGCAAATAAACGTTAATGACTATTTTGTTAACAAGGGAAAGGATTTGCAGGTAGAGGAAGTTTTTAGCAACGAAATCTGGAGAAAGTTTCATTTTTTACCTCGAGAGCAATGCGAAGAT